>QODF01000129.1:643876-790639 GCA_024372805.1 Oostethus manadensis
CCTACAAACACAAAGGAGTTGTTCAAAAGCAGAGACTTCTTCCTCCCAAAGTGGACCGCCATCGGGCCGGCTAGCAGGGCCCCAAGCAGACCTCCAAGGGAGAACGCTGACACAATAAGAGTCCACACCAGAGTCACTTGTGGAGTCCCCAAACTTGTACCCCAGCGTGCTGTGTAGGTATCATTGATGAAAGCCTGGATGTACCTGGTTGGGGCGTTGATAATTGAAATGTTGTATCCATACTGAAAGGTGCCTCCAATGGCAGCAGAGCACACAGTCAGAGCAAGTGTTCTGTCACTCGGTGCTTTGCTGCTTTCTTCTGGTTGAGGATTTCCTGTTGGCTTCATGGGAGGCAAAAGATTTTGGAGATTTTGTTTCTTTATCTAGTCCAACAGGAGCAGCAAAGTGTCTTTCCTTAGACTTTTGTGTAGTGCAGCAGGGACACATTTGTATTCACTTAACTATTAAATGTAGTCAACTATTAACATTCAAAACTCAAGCCATGGACAGTTAATCTGCAGTAGTCACTTCACCCTTTTCAAAATGTAACTTTTAGGATAATAAATTGAATGTGTATGCAGTTGAAGGTTCAAGGTACTTTTACTTGCACACAAATTACAAAAGTAATTGTCCATGGTGTTGTAGTTTGCCTTACTATCAGACAGTCAAGGGGTGACATTGGGTGTTTGAATGGGATTATATGACACCCATCTGAGGTGTTTGGGGAGCATCTACAAGATGGACCATGCCTTACTTGTCTGTGTGTTTTATCCATGTGTTTCAAGGGCGCCCTGCGGGCTGTGACCACCCATCACGTGCCATAGAAAAAGACATTTACTTTGATGCAGGATTAGATCTTGGATTTGTAACTTTAAAGGGATAGTTTGTATTTTTGTCATGAGGTTGTATGACATCCCCATCAGCAGTGTAGTGTCCCGTGAGCTGAGTTCTGGTCAGATTTTGGAGCGTAATTTTGGTTAGTTGGAGGGGTCACTTAAGTAGAGTCTGGCTTCTCAAAATAATATAAATAAATAGTGCATGACTTGCTAATGGTTCTGTTTAAGAGTTGTGTCCCTGTCCTTTCCCTGCTGAGTGGGACGCAATGAAGACCTTTGCTCCAAGTTGCCAATGACGCATCTACGCTAACATTTACGGTACAGACTGTTGTATTCCCAAAATGAACTGCCATTTTTGGGCCAAATGAAGTGGCTTCGTGTGCCTGGACAATATAGGTTGTTGATTTGTATTGCTTTATGTCCTACAGACAATATGATATTTTGCTATGTTTTGTCATTCAGACTTAAAGTATGTACCGTCCAAGTGATGTAATCGACTGTGATCGCTGTGCACTTCAGCCATCTCAAAGGTAGTTTAAAGGTGGGGAAGCAAGATTAAACATTAATGTTAGAACAAAAATGGAGAAAGAAATCATGATACAATTGTTTTATTATTTTATCTAGCACTAAAAATAAATACAGCTTTAGCATTCTGGAAAAGGATTGGCATACAGTACACTCTTTGGAGAGACCTGCTTCATGCATGTACAAAGAAAGTGACAAGAATGTGAAATGCAAAGTTGTTCTGCATGTTGAATGACAAAGTCCTTCAGTCGTTTGTCCCTTTTCATAAATGACTCAAAGAAATATACAGTAAGTGCAGCATTGGCATCTCAAGATAGCAGGTATTGAATTCTATTGTGACTTTCATTAACCAGCAGAAGACAATACAACAGCGTCCTCTAGGGGCCATATTTTCCTTTGAGCAGAAATCAAGCATGATTTTGGTATTTACATCAAAATCCAGATAGTGCTGTTTGCACATGGTCTGACAAATATAGTTCATTCAACAAAAATGGTTCATAAATAACATAGGGGGCAGGGGATTAAATAATTTTTCAAAAGCACAAAAAGGTGAGCGTAGACACTTCAAGAGAAGGTGTTGATTTTACAGTACTCGGCCTACACGGTAGTAAAACAACATACAAACGATCCATTAGTTAAGCAATCATTCAATACATGCAATTTGGGCATCAGTCAGGTGAGACTACAGTATTGCTACTTTAATTATATAAATACATTATGAATAGGACCTCTTCACCAAACATCCCTGATTAGGTCACAAAACTAAAGTCAAGTTTGGTTGAAATGCAGCATGCACTTGGACTTTAAGATATTAAACCATGGGTCTTAAATATCACTTAGGGAGGCACAGCAAATACCCTTGATTTCAGGGACAGTACTCATGGTCCAGATCTCCTGCTAAGGTAGAAAAGGAGCTGGCCTCACCCATCTTGTTGTGATCCGTCGTGGACCTCTCCTCCTTTCCATTCCTTCTATCAAACTCTGCCGTAATCTCTGCCAGGCTCTTGCCTTTTGTCTCTGGGACCGCGACCCCAAAAAACACGGCAGACACCAAACACACAGCCAAGAACGGCAGGAAGCAAAGGCTCCCAAAACTGCTGACGATGAAGGGAAACAGCATTCCCACCAGCATCAGACTGAGCCACATTAGCGACCCGGCAATCATGTATGCTGCCGGTTGGGCCGTCTGGTCAAAGATCTCTGCTGGTAGGACGCCTGTCACACCTGCAGGGCCCAAACCGAAGCTAAGTATGTAGGAGAACACGCATACCATGCTGAGATAGGACATCCCTTCCACTTCTTGTCTTTGGAGCGTGAGGGCTACTGTAATTACGACAGTCCAGCATGACATAAGAGCGTAGCCCCCCATGAGAAGACCCTTCCGGCCCACTCGTTCAATGAGGAAGTTGCTGAGTATAGTAGCAGTCAGTTCAGATGCTCCTGTTCCAATGGTTACATACTGGATTTTATCTGCAGGGATGCCTGCCTCAGAGAAGATGTAAGAAGCATAGAAGTAGATGGAGTCAATGCCACAAAGCATCATGGAACTACTGGCCACCATGACCGTTTGGAGTTGGGATCGCAGGTCACGGTCCTTAAAAAGGCACCAGGGTGTCTTAGCAGAAACTGCAGATCCAGCGTTTAATTGTCTCTGCTGTTCTTCAAGCATTTCCTGTATTTCCACAACTGGAGCCACACCACCACGGAGTCTTTCAAGAGTCTTGACGGATGCTATACTGTCTCCACGGTCAAGGAGCAGATATTTGGGGCTTTCAGGGAACCAGGGTAGTGTAAGCATCTGGATCACGCCTGGAAGCAGGTTGCTGGCTAGTAAGTAAGGCCAGAGAGGCTCTGCGCCCAGTACCTCAGTCAGTCCAACAACTTGACCCAAGAAAATCCCAAAAGCGGTGAAAACAGCGGAGGAAAAAGCCGCAACTCCTCTGAGGTGTTTGGGGGCGCTTTCTCCAAAGTACATCGGCTGGACATTCATACTCACACCTGAATTAATCCCCATGAGGAACCTGGCCATGATGATCATCTCAAATGATCTTGCAAACCAGCACAGAAGAAAAAACAGTCCTCCTACAAACACAAAGGAGTTGTTCAAAAGCAGAGACTTCTTCCTCCCAAAGTGGACCGCCATCGGGCCGGCTAGCAGGGCCCCAAGCAGACCTCCAAGGGAGAACGCTGACACAATAAGAGTCCACACCAGAGTCACTTGTGGAGTCCCCAAACTTGTACCCCAGCGTGCTGTGTAGGTATCATTGATGAAAGCCTGGATGTACCTGGTTGGGGCGTTGATAATTGAAATGTTGTATCCATACTGAAAGGTGCCTCCAATGGCAGCAGAGCACACAGTCAGAGCAAGTGTTCTGTCACTCGGTGCTTTGCTGCTTTCTTCTGGTTGAGGATTTCCTGTTGGCTTCATGGTTGTCCAACACAGGGTTCCTAAAATTCCTTTGCAATACTGTAGCAATCCCTTGTTTTGTGATAGACATGCAGTATTATATTGTCTTATCGGCGAGCATTTTTCTAGCCTAACATTACAGCGACTTGCTTTCGTTAACAGCAGCTGCAAACGCTGAAATCAATTTGTTTTTTATGTGGTTGCCATTCAAATAACCTCGCCGAGCCGGTAAAGTGCGTGTAGACATCCTGGTTCATGTCAATATTCCCTCAATTATAGCTGACAGATGAAATGCAGTTAAATAGATATTTTTAAAAACAAAAATCCCACTAACGTTAGTGTACAAATCCCAATTGTACTGACGTAATATCTTACTTTGTGACGGTTAACGTATGGATTTGTTAGAAATGATTTAGAATGAGGAACATTGTTTTCCTTTTAGACTAAATTGAGGGATTGCTTTTATGAATCGTATGTTGCAACGTCATCATAATGCGACTGTTATTGTTTCGCGTGTAGGAGGATAATGTAAGTAACCGCCGCTGTTTTCTGTTTCAATCATTGTCCTTTGTCGAACAGTATTTCTAGATTTACAAATTATGTTAGAATTTCGCTTTGCGAACGTGAGTTTTTCTACCATGTTAATGTAAATGTGAAAGGGGAAGGTAGCGTTTGTTTAAGGCTCAGTCGTGGTCGCCATCTATTTGTCATCCTCGTGCAATGGTGCGCTATGATACGCCATTAAAAATAAGTATATTTATGACTGAGTGTAGCTATAATTCGGTCATTATTGCCACTTCATAATGAAAAAGCTTGCGACTTTCGTGTAGGGCACCTTCGCCAACCAAAAAGAAAGAGGACAAGAGTAAACAACGAGGGAAACCGAAACCCGGAACCTTGAAAGATGGGGCTGACAAAGATCGGGGCGGAGTAAAGAACAGACCACGTCGTGGTGCTTCCAGTAGGAGCAGCAGGTACAGACCCTATTTCTTAGATGTGAAGACTACGCTGTTGCCAACGCCTCAGTAAGAAAAGTCGCTATTGGCTGCCGTAGAAGTCACCAAGTGACGTCCTGGGTTAATTTGCATATTAAAACGTACTATAGGGAAACAAAACCTATAGAGAGACAAATAGTGAGTTTAAACATCATAATTACGTTTAGAACTACACATAAACTTGATTCTTCTCCTTTAAAATTGGCCATCACTTCATCAAAATCAAATAATTTATTGTTTAAATTAAATTATTATTTCCATTATTTGATCTCGGCCAGTGTCTCTCAGTCAAAAAAGCGTAATAATTACATTCAGTCTTCAACCTTTATCTTGTCATTAGGACTTATGTAACTTACCACATGTTGTACTTCCATCACATGTTCTGACACACAGACAGGTAAGTGACTTAGTGAGTCGAGCAAGAGGTAGGTGAGTCCGAATGATGCTTGAGTGTAATGAGTAATCATTTCATGAAGATTAAGAAACCAGTGCTGTAAAAAAAACAAAAAAAGGGCAAGATCCACCCTGCATGCTTGATTTGTGGATGCGTGGAGCTGCACTCCTTCTCAGTGTGCAGAGGGAGCTGACACTGCAGGTGGCTTGTGTCTGCTCTGGGGCAGGAAGCACCTCCCAGAAGCACACGCTACACAGACCTGCAGATCAGTAAATGCTTTCAATTTGAAGTCCCCAATTTAGCGACAAAGTCGGCAATGCTGGAAGACTTAAGACTAACTAGTAATTCTCCAGTTCCAGATCCAGTAGCAGCTCAGGTTCTAGTTCTGGCTCTTCCAGTGGCACCAGCTCTTCCGCCTCTAGCCGCTCGGGTTCTTCCAGCTCCCGCTCATCTTCCTCCTCTTCACCAAGCCCCAGCCGTCAGCGCCACAACAAACGACGCTCCCGCTCAAAGTACAGAATCCCCTCCCAACACACGCATACTTTTTTGCAAACATACTAGCAGACACACTAACAGTATTTAGCTTTTAATCACTGCAGGCCCAAGTTGGCCAATAAAGATGATCGTGAACGTCGAAAGAGGAGTCCTGCTCCGAAACCCACCAAGGTCTACCTGGGCCGGCTGACGAGAAATGTCATCAAGGTGATGCCTAAACATTTAGTACATTACTGTCAAAGAGCTCAATAACGTGACACAAAAATACAAATATCATTTTGCCCTCCTGGGTATCATTAATATGTCTCATACTGTACACAAAACCCTTAGAGAGGCACTGAAATGATTTATCAGCTTTGCTTAAATATGTTATATAATGCTTGTAATTATGGTCTACGTTGACTTTTGAAAGTGAATGGTAAACTTGCAAAAATCACCACGCACTAGCTCACAGCTCGTGATGTAACCTGTCAGCTAAAGCAGAGTAAACAAATGCTTCTCGAGGTAGCTCGTCAACCTCGTTTTGTGTATTTTTCATCTAAATAGTAGTCATACAAGTATGGTGTGTTGCTGCGGGGTGTTGACAATGTCCTATTGATAGTGTATGGTTTTTTTTCCACAAGAGGAAGGTTTAAGACTAGAATGGACAAAGCAAGTGCAGAGAACAAGAGACAGATGAAAGCCCACCTCGAGTTCTCTTCTCTGCAATGATCATTTCACTCATGACTGCTATAAAAGAACACCTTTACCCTTTACACATTTGGCTTGAAATTATGGTATAGACACAACTTGAAAAAGGTTGCAATTTCTGGTGCACTGCACAGGGAAAATATAAAGACAAGAAGACCGACATGAAAGTTGCCACAGAGCAGAGTAAGTCACCTCTTGTTTACATAACGTCTTCTAAACACTATTCCACCATAGCGACATTGTCGCAAAGCATTCTAGATGTTATATAAACATCTTTTCACAGTGCCATGTTGGCGGTGGGGGGCGACGGAATACACAATAAAGATTCCGTTTATGTCCTCTCTGGAAATGAAGCTTCGCCATGAACTATAAATCAAAAACTTGCCAATTTACCAATCACTTTCAAAAAAACAATGTAGAACATAAATACCAACAATATATGACATATATAAGCAGAGTTAATCAATCCTTGAAGAATGGTCTCAACAGCAAACGTGGCATCTGTAAAGCTGGAGAAAATGGAGAAATAATTATAAATTGGGAAAACAATTTTTAAAAAACTTCAAACTGAACATTTTGTTTTAAAAGTCTCTTTCACACTTAAAGGAGCACATCCAGGAAATCTTCTCCATCTACGGCAAGATCAGGATGATCGACATGCCCATGAACCGCGTTCACCCTCACCTGTCCAAGGGCTATGCCTACATTGAGTTTGAGACCCCCGAAGAAGCAGAAAAGGCGCTTAAACACATGGATGGAGGTACAGTAAAGTGTGGTGGAACAGCCGGGGGGACGTTGAATGGATGTTAAAGAGGGTTGTGTGTCTTTTCAGGACAGATCGACGGTCAGGAGATAACAGTCATTGCCGTCCTGACACCTACGGTGCGCGCCCCTCCTCGCAGGATGCCGCCTCCACCCCCGATGTGGCGACGTACGCCGCTACGGATGAGGAGGAGGTGAATGAAAAGCACCGAGGCTACGGCAAAAACGACCCTGCTGCGGCATTTTTTTGCAAGTCTCTTTCATCCTTTAGGTCTCCACGACGACGCTCGCCAGCCCGGCGCAGGTCCAGATCGCCTGGCCGCCGTCGCCACCGGTCCCGGTCCAGTTCCAACTCCTCCCGCTAGACATCACTATCGCCCAACCTGTGAGTTTGTCAATGAGACTAAAAACGCTCTGGACACAATATGTGCCATAACATCTCTTGCTTGAATCGGATGACATTGATATTTATTTTACTATCTTATTTGATTTGGCTATTATAAATTACTCTAAGTATTATTTTAAAACGTCAGAAGTGAATCCTTTGTTGGTTTGATCCTGTCTTATTTGAAAGTGATTTTTTTTCCTCAGTGGTGGACTGGTGCGATGTGTTTCAAGTAGTGATTAACAGTAAAGTGTTTTTTCGTTTGCGACTTAACAATAAAGGCTATGCCTCGTTTGACTGACCAATCATGCAGCCCTCACATTTCCGTAACCATTTTATTATATTTTGTCATAGGATGAGAGTATAGAAAAGTTTGATATACTCTGCAGAAGGGGTGCCCGAACCTTTTCCACAGGTGTCACAAGATTAAAAGATGACAAGCTTTCTTGTTCAAAAAAAACTTGCTCGCAATAATTACTCATATTAATCATGAAAAGATACATAAAGACAAACCTGCCCACGCCAAACATATTACATCAAGATGTGGAGTCTTCGTCTCAACAGTCAAAACTCACTGACATGTTTGGTTGACAATGTTAATACTAACAGAACATGGCAAAATTATATGCCATCACAGGAAGTTGTCACAAAAGACATTAAGCTCTTAAATAGTTAAAAAGCCAACATTTCAAGAAATGCTGTAAATGTGGACAGTACGAATTGCATGTGAGAAAAGACATGGCACAATTCCACAACTTTACAACAGTGAAAATGACTATTATAAAACTATTGCATTACTATTTTGTATATATATTATCTTTATATCCAAACGGCCCTATTGACTTGGTATATATTAGAATTGTTTTATATAACATACCGCAAAGTGTAAATATTTTTTTCAGTGATGACAGCGTAAATTTGATACATTTTGTGCATTCCAATGTAGGTCATCTGGACGCTGGCTCTCACTATGGTTTGCTGGAGTCCCAAAGCTTTAGAAGTGGCTACATTTTGTGCATTCCAATGCAGGTCATCTGGATGCTGGCTCTTGCTGTGGTTTGCTGGAGTCTCAAAGCTTTAGAAGTGACTTTATCCCCTTGTATTATCCATGTAGGTTTGGATTATTTTCTCCCTTAATAATGATAAGTCATTTAAAAACTGCATTTCGCGTTCAGTTCAGGTCATTGACTAATATTTACATTGCAAAAAAATATGAAATGTTTTGTATGAAATATGAATTGCTGATTACTAAAGAATGGAAAAAGGTAGAAACAAATGTTTTTTCATGATGAAAGATGGTGGTCTAATCTTTCTTTTGGCAGGGTCCAGCTTTATATAGCCATACAATGGCCGGTATTGAAGGGGTTTTCTTCAGAAAAACAGCTGGGATTGAAGTTAATGTAAAACCTGTGCAATACAGTACCCAATAATCCAGCAAGTGGTTGTAGATTTAAAAAAAAAAAGTATGAGCTCAGGATGGTTTGATTTCAAAACGAGGCACAACTACAGCAAAACAGGTTTATTCAACTACATCTATAGCACTCCAGTACAGTTCCCTGTCCTAAAATGCCATTTCATAAGCAAAAGCATGATTAAGAGGTGCATGAGTTTTCAGTCCACCACTAATCTTACAGAGAGAGCATTTGGCGAATAGATAAAAAGGAAATGGAACATCAAACCTCAGTCATTTTTTGTGACACAGAAATAAAACGTTCATGTTCTTCAGAAATCTTAATGAGATGCCAAATCCAGACTTCCATCAAAACGCCAACTGCGACAAACCTGACAAAACAGAACGCCAAGCCGGGCTTGTAAATAAGACGCTTCAGTGTGGGCGCATTCCAACTTGAGCTAAAATGAAATCATAGGTACCTAGACTGAGCTTGTCTCTGGTGGCCCAGCAGATGCTGTAGTGCTGCAGGAGCTGCTGCAATAGCTCCTTCTCGTCGAGGAACTCCAGACGCTCAATTCTGTGGGAATAAAAGCTAGAAATTAATGACACATCTGTCTTAGAATAAAAGAGCTATAGTGGCGACTGCTCTAAGACTGCAAGGTAAGCTCAGCTTCCCGTAAAAAGTCCAAAAAAGTGGTGCTGCTGTGGGTCCATTTCATTGGCTAATCATTATCACAGGTGACAGACACCTCTTCCTTATCATTCATCCCCGCAGCGTTTTTTTTTTTTTTTACACGGATGCTGAGCGTCTACTGACTTTGATTGGGAAGCATAGAGCAGGTTGTTGCACTGCGCAAACTGGACGGTCATTGAATAAATGCTGGGCTTTGTCCAACGCTGAGCGTTTCCGGGGGGTCTATGTGGCATTTGGCTTTCCTGGACCCTCGGGATCTGCATGATGATTGGATGATTTGTCTGAGGCTAAATGCCCTTTTGATTGACAGTAAAATGAGTGAACCAGCAATCTTGAAATATGATTGGTCTGTCTGGGGGACCTTTTATGTTGTAGGCCAGAAAGAAATGAGCATCCCTTCCTTGAATGACCAGCAGCTGCCACTGGTTACCTATCCTTGTGTGGTATAGGCTTGATGGTCGATCCTACCGTTCCACTTCATCCCGAGGAAGCATACTGTAGACCGTCACCATGTCCAGAGCATCAGCGTGATCCCAACCCAACCGGAGAAACCGCTCCTTCTACAAGCAACACATACTTTCATTTTGAATGCAAATTTAAGTAGACTAAGTAGACACGCTGTTTGTGTGTGGAGGTTACCTGAGAGTCCAGAGACTGGCACACCTCCACTCCCGCCAGCATGCAGTGACGCCGCTGCAGGTTCTCAATCATCACCTGGCCAAAACGGTCACTCATGTTCACCTAGACGCACACAACTTCATTGGGTGCATGCTCAGTTTTAACTGACACCTCCAGAGCAGTATGCATGTATCTTGGCTACCTGTTCATAGTTGATGAACATGGCCGTGTGAAAGGTGTCTGCAGCCCAGTGAACTAAATTGGAGGACTGGGCGGGAGTCATGTAGACCAGCACACACTCCGACAGGAGCAACGTAGGCAACCTGTGCATCACAGTTGCATATTTCTCTCTCTCTCATCCACCGTACGTCAATCCATTATCACCAACATGAAACCCACATTTTATGCTCACGTACTCTGGGTTAAGATGGAACTTCTTCAGCTTTTCATCCAAAGCAGCGATGTCTCTGAGGTCTGCGCCGATGATGCAGTACCGATCCGAGTCAAGGGAGTTGGCGTCTGAACAAACGAGCGCGCAAAAAGTACAATTGAGGTATTTCTCGTTTATATGCCTTGAAAACCAAAAGGATGTCACTTAAAAATGCTGTGTGTGTTGTCTGAGGTTTACCTAAGAGCAAGGAGTCTGTGGAGTGTGTTTCAATGACGGGCTTGGATAAGGGCGGTTTGGTCCTAGTAGATGAAATTAGCATTATAATACAAAAAGGTAAACCCATAAGGCTTCAGAGTTTATGCTTGTACAAAACTAATTGTACCAATTGTCTGGAAATACTAAATTCCTAGTCATTTATTTCAGCGACTTCATTCATGGGAAATTTGTTAACTCATAATTAATCCATGTTAATACATGGCCACACTTCTACTCATGAAAACAGTTAAAAATGCTTCTATGCTAATGTTAGCAACCTGAGGGCTCCAGAAAGGTTTTATTTCCTACAAATAACGTGACAGAACAATTCAACGCCCTTCCACTAGATGGCGGAAGGTACATTAACGTGTTGCCATTCATGCAGCAAAGTCACAGTGTGCCATGAGCTTTGGCTCACCTTTAAACAATAACCTTTGCAAAAATAACTTAAAAAATGTGTAGTTTCATTATTGTTTGCAAAAAATAACACTGCAGTAAGTGTGTGCGTCAGACAACAATATTGTTCGTCTTACTTTATGTAGTGTATTTTCCTGGACACAACAGTGGGAAAATCAACCTCAAAGAACTTCCTCGGCAAAAGGTTTTCATCCTGTTAAAACACAAACCACACACAATGAGCACATGCATACTTTAGAAAGCATATAAATGGTGATTAACTAATCATTAAATGGTCTATAATCATGATGAATTCATTTGAAAACTGATTAATCTGATTTGAGATTTTGACCTGAAACATTTAGTCCTTTAACAACCCTAGTTTGTGTATGTGTACAAACACATCATATATGTACATACATACTGTATATATACATAAATACACGTGTATACATATACATATTAGGGGCTGTCAAATAATTAACAATTTTAATCAGATTAATCACAGTTTTCAAATGAATTAGTGATGATTAATCACCATTTGCAACTATGCCCTTTTTTAGTTTGTTGAAAGATAAAAGGACAGGATTATATATATATTTGTATGCATTACCTCCAAATGAATTAAAAACTAAATCAAGCTGAAAGATAGCAAACATTGTCTTAGTCAGTTTAACGTGTTATTTTGAACAATGAGGGGTTGTGTTCAAAGACACCTCGTTAAATTCACATTGAGTTGGGATTTCTGAGCATGCTTTCCTGCAGCAAATTGTACTTCCTCATTAAGAGTTACAAAATAAGTGATAAAAATATCCACTTGTTATTTTTCTTCGTCATTCCGTTCATTTAGACCGCACATAAATATAAATCATGAAGCTGCGGTGTTCTGAGTGTCCCTGAAAGCATCTCGCTGCCGTCTAGTGACAACAACAACAGACTAAAGACTTGTTTGGGAGTTGGGAGATACATTTATGGCGTCTGAAAAAAGGTATCGAGGCGAGAAAAAAGGTATCGTAATTAATGAAAGAAATACATTTTTGACAGCCCTAGTAAGCGATGTGTGTGTGTGTGTGTGTGTGTGTGTGTGTGTGTGTACATTGAAGATACTGTATTGTAGGCGATTGCTGGCAGCAGACAACCTTGAGTCTCCAGAAGGTGGTGTCCAGCCCGGCCCCCAGGTTGATCACCTGACAGTCACATTCAGTTTTCCTTAGAAACGCATCAAGGAGATGGTTGACACCTTTGACGCGGCCATAATATCCTGTCAGATAAAGGCACGCACAGGCAATGATGGTGTCCAAGTTAGGCCAGCGCGGGGGAGCGTATTGTTTACCTCTGTTGATTTCTGGTGCCTTCCGCTCACCAACGGATCGGACAAAATACTGGATGTAGGGATCGGTCCAGTATCCTTGACTGGTGGCAAACCTACAAAAAGCACACATCGTAAAGGCTCGGATCTACGGAGCCCGCGGTGTTGACTTCAAAACCACCTCTTGCAAGCCGTAGCATCGTCACACGTCGCCCTCACCGCTTCGTCGGACGTGTCGGTGTCTGTGAAGGGGTGCCGCGCCGCCATGGGAGATTCTAAAGTTTCAACGGTTATTAGGAAAGGGTTATAACATTACCATGGCGCGAGCTCGTCCTTTTGTTTACCCCACAACAGGAGGAGGCTAGCTGCCCGGCTAGCACACTGACAGGTGGTGTAATTCAACAACTTCCGGGCTAACCGATTCAAATCATCACGGCGAAAAATAATCAAATCTTTGCAGCCGTCAATGCACTTCAATGTAAATTGCCCGGACTACAACATGCTCGCTGGTTGCTGTTACGGGTACAAAGCACACTTCCGCGTTCTTCTTCTTCGTCTTTTTTTTTATGGCGGGTCGCGACCAATGTTAAAGTGCATACCGCCACCTACTGTACCGGAGGGTGTATCCTTCGGGCGTGCCCCCGAACAAAGGGTATGAAAAAGACGCGTCCGTATAGGAAAACTACTAGTGCATCCAAAATAAAGTTTAAACTGTACATGCAAAAGAGCAGAGCAATTAGATGCATTGTCTCATATATATATATATATATTAATTCCTAATCATTTCTTCTGTTTTCACAACTGACGGATATTAAAATCACTAACCCGAACAAACCCAGCAGACAGCAATGTTTTTACTCCTTGAGTTTTGTGTCACTTAAAAGTCATGAAAGCTCCTCATTCATGTCCTTCTTTATGCAAATATGTACCGACTTTGATCCCAAGACATTTTGTTTGTTTGTTTCAAGAACAGTCCCAAGTGTTGCAATATCAAGAAAAATGAACTTGTTTTCAAAACGGTGCTTATCTGTAGTCTTTTTGGAAATAAAAATTCATAATACAAAAATGAACTTACGTACAAAAAAAGCTTTGTGCACATGAAATAAAAATTACTTTAAGTGCCATCGTCAGGGATTATAATAATGTTTTCTTAAATGCAAATACAAACGTATTTTTATATTTCATTTAATATTGTTATATTGTTTATCTCTCCATTACAATAAGCATACCATAAAAGTTCCGTACTCTATATATGTTAATAAGAGGCTTAACTTCAACTCAGTAAATATATAATCAGTACGTATAATACACATACCTTTTTTTTTAATGTTTAAAGTACCCCAAGGGCATTGGTGTCCATAATGCAACCCGGGGGCCATTTTGTGGCTTGTGGATTGTTTTTTTTAAATAATGTTAAATTGAGAAAAAAAAGAGAGAAAATAATAAAGTGTTGATACTAATAACCAATTATAATATCCCAATGTTTTGTCTTTAAAGCTACCTTTATGTATAACTAATACATACTAATACGGCCGCTGGCCATTCAAGAAGCGGAAGATCTTTTTTTTTCTGGCCTACATCATAAATGCGTTTATTTATTTCCTAAGTCGTTTTTTAACAAAGACAAAGTCGCTGAGGCTCAGTAAAGTCTCCGGACCAATTCAGAACAACGGATTGAAAAACGTGGATGTTTATACTTTCATCCGTTCATTTTATTGTCAATCAAAAGGGACTCCGCCTCAGACAGATCGTCCAATCATCATACAGAAGCCGAGCGTCCAGCCCAGCCCACTTGCTCCTTAGGCGGGACAAAGCTCAGCTTTTATCCAATGACCGTCTAGTTTCGCGCATTAGCCAAACCCAATAAAATGTACACCTACCAGTAGTTAGTCCACATTTTAGGGAAGCTGGGGGATTAGTGTCCAAAAATATCAACCTGCCACCCACCCACTTCCTTTTTGTGTGATAATCATAACAAAAATAATGTTGATTGAAGGAAGGATACGCTGCTCCTAATTAACAAGAAGCAACAACTTCCGGTTCCTCACAACTTCCGGTTTGTCGCAACGTCCGGTTTCTGTCTCTCCCGCCCCCCGTGCTTGGAGCTGCGAGTCCACTCTCTCCGCTCCACAGGGGAGAAAGCGCCGTGACGGATTTTACTCCGGTCGTTTCAACGCAACGTTAGCCTGTCGGACGAGCACTCACCGACCGCGGCTGCCCGGCCGTGAAGAGCGATGAAAGGCCGCCGGAGTCGGTGAAAGTTTGTCACGTCCGCTTTACGGACCTACGGAGAACCCCGAGTTGGCGGACCATGCCGTCGCGTGCCCCTGAAGACATCCCCACCTCGGAAAGGCTAACTTAGGAGCTAGCAAGCTACAAACTTCTCATTTAATTGGCTTTTGGGCTCAATGGCTGCCGCCCGCCGTCCCTGTCGTAGCGACAGCTGGGAACGTTGAAAGCAGGCGAGGGGCCGCGTCAACTTCATGACAATCCTCAGTCAGCGTTTTTGAAGAGTGCACTTCTCGGGAGGACTGGACCGGAACGGCGGCGGACATGAAGAAGCAGTTTAATCGCATGAAGCAGCTCGCCAACCAGACAGTTGGCAGGCAAGTAGCGTTAGCAGCCGTCATGGAGGCATCGCAACACGGCTTTCTTTATATAATAATGTCTCTTTCATGGCTTGCTTTCACTGTCACTTCCTGCGACGGGGCTGTAAAAGAGCGTCGCACAGGGGGTACTCTTTCTTTTATGAATGTGAGTTTAAACATGCCTAAGACGACTTGATTTCGTGTTTTAGTCGACCAGCCTAGTGCTGGTACCGTCTGGATGGGGCAGCAGCAGCAGGAGGAGGATGGTGTCATTTTTCTTGCCGTAACTTAGCAACCAGGCCGTTAAGTCGTTTTTGGTCCACGTACGGAGTCACAGGAGTGCCAAAATTAAAATCAAATTGAAATTCAAAAATATACAAATGTGGTCATATTTTTATTTTTATTTTTTACAATTTTCTACAACGCAATAGTAATTTGACAGTCCCTAGAGTAAACAGCACTTTCCCTGTGTTCTTCTGGCACCATGACAGAGGAGTCCGGGCACAGTCCAACGCGAAACTAACTTCACAACTACACTGCCGACATGCCTGCTTTTGCGTCACACTAGTTGGTTGTTGATGTGCCTCCTTACCTATGCAACAACAAACACATTCAACCTCAAACAATGAAGTCTGTGAAACATTAACACTAGTACCTCATCACTTTCTGTTTGTATTTGTGTATGAAGCATCTGCATCCGAGCACTGGAAGACGCAAAGCTGTGACAGCATTGCCAAAACAATAACTATAATGGAGAACAAGTTATTTACTTCCTGGCTTTTATTTATCCGCTTGAATCCTTTTTTTTTTTTGCTGTTACTCTGCAGATCTATTGCGTTATAAACACCCATTCAGAAAAAAGGTTTGCCCTCTTGTGCTCAATGCGGTGTTTATTTCACAGACGAGCAGGACCTAAAGAGGCTGCCCACTAATGTTCACTCAGTGCAGCTGGTACAGTCGTGATATTCCTTTTGCACAGCGAACCGGCTGTAAATCATAACCAAAAGGAACGTGATGCAGAAAGCAGACATGTGCACATCTCTGTCTTTCTCTGCGAGAGCATTACTTGAATGCACAAGTAGTGTCCATCCCTCTATCCAGGCCAATGGCATGGATGTGTTAAGCAAACATGGAAGGCGAGGGTGGTGCCTGCTTGCGTGTCCGCATCTGCAAGGAGCAACGAGGCCGTCTCGGCTGCCCCCTGGGTTCCTGCGATTGTGCGAAGGCAGAACGGTATGTCCAGCATGCGGCCACTCGGAGGAAATCTCTCCTTCTGCTTCTTTTGCAAACAGGAAACTGCCTCCCAGACACAGGCCAGGGCTTTCTAAAGCGAATGAGGGGAAAGAGAGCCGGCAAGATAGATCCGCACGGTGAAATCGAAGGGGAGCACCTCTTTCGTACATCGTGTGGTAACTTTAGTCGGTTGTCTTTGAACTCTTTGACCTCATACACGCATTGAGTTATAATGTTTGGCCAAGGGTCTTTTATATACATAGGGGCTCATTAAACAGAACGACATACTTGCTCACGGTGCGACAAAACGAAAACAACGCATCACATAAATCAACTATTGCTAAGCGCTAAACATAACCCGCAATTTAAAACTGTTATTTCCAAATGCCCGAAAGGCATGCTGGGTATCCCTGCGGCAACAACACTATGAACTATGAACAATAAAACATTTGATACCAACAGTATACTAACATCCCTTCTTGTTTTTGTCTCTGACAACATCCACAACATATTTTACAATCAAGCAAAAGTACTACAAACACGGAAAAATGCTGGGAGAAAGAGTACCACAAGCTACCCAGCATGCCTTGCGGTGACAATATGTGGGTGTTTTTTGGCATGGGTCTTATGTTACAGTAGGTAGTTTTTTGTTTTTTTAATCGCTCGTGTATGTTGGCGCTACATTAGTACTGCAAGTCATGTTGCCGGCTACAGTTTTGATGTTAAAGGTTTGAAACCATTTTTTTTAAATGCCCATCCCTGTCATACACTCTTGTTTGCCACACGGGGTCAGAGGTGCAAACTAGTAAAACCTTGCATTGCCAGCATAGAAAGTGTGTCTGGGAATATTTGGCAGCATGGATTCAAGGCTGCATGTCGGGGTTTTTCTCGGAAAGAAGTTACAAAGTCCGGTAAGAGAACCTGAGACACATGACATGTCTGCTTGTAAAACAAGAGCTTATGTAGAGCTGCAGTATGGTGGAGCTATGAGAACTTGGTCCCCGTGGATTGTCGGCTTACAAGCTCAGGTTTTAGACACTACTAGGTCCTTTAAAAACAATTAAAGCTGTCCTTTGTAATGCAGCATCTGTATATGCAGCAACGGTATATGGTTTATTGATCAATGGTATCAAATATCTGTACTGTACTGTTTCCTAATGTAATACCACCTTTCAGCATAAGAAGCTGCAGTCAGTTATGTTGCTACAACAAAGGGAAATCGATTGACGATCAATTTGCGTTGACAAACTGTCAAGGTGCTGGCATGTTTTCAGCAAATCTGAGCAATTGATAAGAGATAATTGATTTGGACCAAAGTTTCCTGTGTTTTTCCTCTGCACACGAGTCCTCCAGCTGCCAAGTATCATGGAAACGGGCTAAGTTGTTTTTGTGTAATCCTGCTATTTAATCAACGCTGATCAAAAACGAAACCTTGGACATAACTATGGCACACATCGCCCTCAACTAAAGTTGTCTGTGATGTGTTACTATCTCATCAGTCTAACTGCTGATTAAATCAATCAGCACAACAGTAATCTTAGGATAATTTCATCCTCCCTCAGTGGTAGCCATTTACTAGCATTTTAAACAGTTGAATTCCGTAACCCCCTTAGCTCGGTGTTATGCAATAGCATATATTCCTTGTGCAAGGCAGTCACTTTTAAAAGGGGCACCGTCCTCCTAACATGTCACAATGAACTCAAGAGGAAGTGGGTGTTTCCCTGGGTGTCGTCAGACTCTGCCCCGGGAACAACGAGGTGTGTCGGCTTTTTGTGGGCTTCAATGACAAACAGAATTAGACTGCTCTTTGTCTACCCTCAGAGGTTTGGATTTCACCCAAGTTGTTCTTGGGTGAGACAGGAAAAATGTCCAAGTATTGTGGGGAAAAAAGGATGCCCAAGGAAATTTTAGATCACAACAAAATTATCCGACATCGACAGACATTGATATCGATATGTGTAACATCACATATCTCCTGTCGCGGAATGAACACATGTTGTGAAGCAAATGGATGCAGCGTCAGCACTTAGCTTCCGGACATGGCTGTAAACAACATTGTACAGCTCCGGTATCATCTGAGAAATACTTGCGATATTGGGCATTGCAAAGCGAGGCTTGAGAAACTCCGTAAATTTGGTGTATTCGGCGTCTTGCACAAGAGAGAATGGCAGGTTTTCCAGTTTGATACCCTCCTTGATTTTCCGATGGATGGCTTTCATCCTGGGGAATTGGAAGGAGTGTAGGAAGAAGTCTTGGTTTTGACTCATTTAACCAACACTTTGTTGTCATTGCAAATGACAAAATAATTATTTTTCAGAAAAGCTTGTCTCGCGGACTTGGCTTGGGACGATAATAAATTAATAGCACAATAAATGAAATAGTAACAGTATTACTAACTCCAAACAAGCAGGAATCGAGTTCATTCTGTGCGCTGGTTTCAGCATCTTGGCAAGTTTGATCTATAGGACAACAGAATGAATGGAGTGAACCATTTGTCAGTTTCTTTAAATGGTGACCTACCAAGGTCCTGGTAAACTTTGTGTAATAATGCAACTGATGTTGAGCTTTGATTTGTTTTTGCACCGCAAGAATATGTATTGCATCCAATAGCTCGTGGCGATTACTAGCTTGACGGCTCATTCAATCAGCCGCATTATGGCATGACTATATGGCCTGAACTGTTCAATTATTCTCCCAGTTTCTTTCATCCCCGGCCCTCTATCCATTACTTTGTGACCCAGGCTGCCAGCTGTTACCTCCCTACTCCTTAGCCTGCTGATTGTGTGGCGTGTCTGCTAACAGAAGCTCTGTTGTGCTGATGGCGGCCTGGTTCTCTCACTCCACTTTCACTTTGACATTGCCATGGTTACCGTTCCCAGCCTAGTGGCCACGGTGGTTAAGTAGTTGGAGGCAACACGGAGCGACACGCTTTCTCCAAAGGCTGCTGATTCAATGAACTGTTACGGGGGTCAGCGCTCTTCACTGTAGGTCAGCTGATGCCAGCTCAACAATTGTTGTTTTGTTTGCGGTTGTTTGTCCTGCCTTGAGGTCGCACACGGCCTTTTTATCATCTGTGACAGCGAGTGTCTTTACACACCATTATTTTTTTTTAAATGGAATCTGTGTCGTTCTCAGGAAATGGTTAAACTATTGTCATCACAGAATACTACGAATATTACTCGTCTTTGGTGCAGTTGGAGTTCACAGAAAGATTAATTCTACAATATATTTCCCATGTTTTGGAGTCTCAAACCCCCCCAAAATATTGTAAAATAATGCTACACATTGTTTGACAACTGATTAATTTTTTTCTAAAAATATTCTACTAACTTTAAGAAGATTCCATATTAGCAAAGGCCTGTGAAGTGGTATAGATACAAAGTAATGTGAGAATGTGTGTGTGTGTTTGCGGTCACAGCAAAATGAGCTAGCTCCCAAAGATGCATGCTTAATTAATTTAAAAAAATGCATTAAAAGACAGCGTATCAGTTAACCTGCAAAGCTATTGAGAGTGTAGCCTTACTGGTTAAGCTTGTTTGATGACTACACCGGTTAGCATTCAACCAGACCACATAAGTTGTCTGTATGCATGCGAACAAGGAAACGCACACTGTGGCTGCATAACCCCACTCTCTCAGCATTTTTTCCACAGCGAGCTGGAAGTGGTCTGTTACATGTCTCTGTAGGTTATTCTGCAGCTCCTCTCTCCGCATGTGTGACCTCATCGTCCTCCCCATTGCCTTGGCAGTATATACCCCCAACCGCCTGAACCTCAGTATTTGTATTTCTTTCCATGGAACCCCGAAACTGTCCTCTCTATCGGTGTCAGTCTCACCATTTGTGCCTGCCTTCCATGTTTGTAATGGAAAGCAGCTGTTCTGCGCTGATGAGGTTACTGTAGTTCATGAAGAGCTCAGTTTGTGAGGGAGGCTTCATTTAAAGCTCTTGTTATCGAAATTGTAGGACGTCTCCAGGTTAGCACCTTTACCTTCTTCATGTGTACTACTACACATCCGTAGGGCATCTGTGTGGAGTTTGCATGTTCTCCCCGTGGGTTTTCTCCGGGTACTCCGGTTTCCTCCCACATTCCCAAAACATGCATGTTAGGTTAATTGGCGACTCTAAATTTTCCATAGGTATGAATGTGAGTGTGACTGGTTGTTTGTCTATATGTGCCCTGCGATTGACTGGCGACCAGTCCAGGGTGTACCCCGCCTCCTGCCCAAAGTCTGCTGGGATAGGCTCCAGCATATCCGCGACCCTAATGAGGATAAGCGGTATAGAAAATTAATGAATGAATGAATGTTTACTTATAGTCGGCCTTGAGTTCAATGAAAGAATAGTGTAAATGTTATAAATAAAAAGTACTTTTGATATGCATCCACTTTGTAGAGCCGACATACTAGAGAGACATGAGATGTTTTCTGAATGAGTTTAAAATGGCTTTTTGCCGACATCTAAACTAAAATCCCATTTAGACTTATGTTGCACTAAAACAATCTTCTTCTTTTTGCAGCATTGCAGCTTCTGTTCTGGTTATAATATGCTGCAAAAATTCCACCCATTTTTTATACCACTTGTCCTAATCATATCTCCGTGTCAAATATTATTGTTAATTATTATTATTATTATTGTGAGTCATGTATCATACCGTATCGTGGAGAACCATTTACAAAAGCACCGTCAGTCTAAAAAAAACAATTGTTCTTTATTTAGTGAAATGTGTTTATAATTGCTCTTTAACCAAGGAGAAATGTTTTTTTCCTGATTAATTGGAAACATTTTAAAAAATATGAAATATATAATTATTAAAATATGAAATATATAATTAAACATGTGATCCACCGGTGGTCAGTAATATATTTAGCTGATCTGGATCCAGAAGTAATGGAACCTAAACAAGTAAGACAAACATAGAAGTGCATTATATGCACTCTGTTAGGTACATTTTATACAATGTCTTTGCTTATATTTAGCTTTACACAAGGCATGATTTGAACTCATCCTGACCACGATAGGTTCTGTTTCTGGACGCCACCGGTTAATGTGAAGGTGTTGCTAAGCAAGCATGAGCTCTTTCCTCTGCCCTCTCCCTTTAAGTGAATCTAATCTGTCTGACCTCACCAGGCCCAACTATTAGTATACTATTAATAGGCTCAGGCAGTGCACTGCCGTGTTGATGCCATGCGTGAGTCAACTGCAGCTGAAGCAGAGCAAACTACATTAGTTTGAGTTCAAGTTCAGTGCGTGTTTCTGCACCATTGTTCATATTTTTACAAAAACTATACTTACCTTGTACCTGCCACCCTTGTCTGATAGTACTGATCTTTTTTTCTTTTTTCACCCACAGAGCGGAGAAAACAGAAGTTCTCAGTGATGACCTTTTACAGGTAAACCATTAAGCTGACTTGGTAAAGCTATGACAAGGTCTTACCTCATCCAAGGGAAAGGCTGCATCTGTTGGGGGCGTTGGCCATGATCACACTTGAAAATATTTGGTTGCAAAGTCCTGTGTCCAAATATATATAGTCCCTAAAATGCCTGTGAACAGACTTCACACTAACATAATAAATGCAGAAATGACATACTGGAACACTTGGGTCAATATAGTCACACCTAAATCCTTACGACATGGAGGACACATTCCAATATTATCCCTTTTATACAGTATTGCTGCTTGCAGGTTAAATATTTGCCACGTGGAATGCGAACTCCTAAGTCCTAAAAATCACCTAAGTGATGTATTCAGAATGAACCTATGGCAAACAACAAAAATGGCCTCGCTTGCGTTCAACAAACAATTTTCAGAGGCCTTTTGTTTTTGTTTTTGTTTGTTTTCACACAAACTAAACATGAATAAGTGCTTTTCTTTGTTTCTCAAGCATCTCCCTTCACCATCTCTACACATACCATAGACATAGCATTGTAAAAACAAACATTATGGATACTGCCTGTTTGACCGGACAATCAGTTGGTCAATATCAGCTGGTGTGGCTGCGGGACTCGCCATCACCAAACGGTAGAATTGTTTCAACTCAAAATTGTCCATTATCTTGCAATCCAAGTGCTGAGACACTGTCTAGGAAATCACAGTAGTGCCAAAATTAAAAGGGCTGGTGACTGACAGGAAGCAACATCACTATCACGCCACCATGTGCATACTTTGTGTGAACGTCCTACACAATGGAGTCCAGATTGAAGCTGCTGAGACAAGCGGCTAACAGGTTGGATGGGACTAGTCACCCTCTCAGACTGTGGGTGGGTCATTGTATTGTCATTGCTTTTACTCGATCCCTTAAGCCAGCTGGAAAATGCAACAAGGAAAGCATATGGGGAAAAAAACAGACAAAACAGGACTATCAACACCAAAAAGAAAAAAAAACAGACAAAAATCAACAAGGGTATGACTACATTTGTATGTTTTTTGTATTAGTGATTGTCTTTGTACGATTTTTATATGATTCCATAGCTGTCTCGCTCTTTATGGCGCGCTTCTCCAGCAGATACCTTCAGCTGCGTGTGGGATGGAGCCGCTATCTTTCCCCTCCTGCTTAAGCTTGACAAAGTCGCCCATAAACATGGCACGCACAGACAAGAATGTGAGGTGCATTCATGATCATCAGGTTTTTTTCCCCCCTGGACAAGGCGGCTTCAAAACTCACTTTTGGGTGCCCGCCCACTGGTTGAGAATCACTGCTGTGTATTATACCACGTCTCCACCTGATTAGTAGACACTGATGGAGTGATGAAACACTTCCACACTAATAATGAGGCCGGAGCAGTCTGGCCAGAGGTCACTGTAGTCATGAGTGTGCTGTGCAGCTTCTCTTTTTGCGTGCAGACGTTCCTCCACGTAGTCTACATAGCTATCTCGGAGCAGGTGAGGTTAATGCCAAATAGTTGCAACTTAGCGAAGTCATTCCGGCCTCCTTGTGTGCAACTGGGTGGTGTCATAGGTGCAAACGAACTGCATTTGCTTTGAGAAGGCAACAAGACAGAGAGTACAGCAACCGTCGCCTTCTCTTGTTGACAAACATCATCAATAGAATGTGTTCTTGCTTAATTGGCGAGAAGATTATCATGTTTATGCAAACACAGTTATTGGACTGGTTTAGGCAGATAATTGGATGATGTAAGATGGCAAACATGTGAGGATGACAACCCTTGAGGCCATGAAGTGAAGATGTTTTTCTGGTGTCTGACTTTCACTGCTCTGCCTGGGTTTAGAATCAGGAGATGTGTTGGAATAGACACTATCTTTCAAAAGATAGCAACATTTTTGCTGCAGTACTGGACCGAAATGGGTTGTTTATGATTTGCTGTAAAGTAATGTGTGCATCATTGTTGTGTGAATGCTGCCATACAACCATTCACTATAACGTGCATCTCCCCCGCAGAGTTTATGTGGAGATACATTTTTTTAAACACTTCATTTGTCTGGATGGACATTTTTGTGTGTGTGGGAAAATGTACACACAGCAGTACAATTTTTCACCACTTTTTTTGGACATTTTAGGGGAGGCTCAGCTTAGAGCAATCACCACTGCTCTCTACCCAAATGATCTCCCACGAGATGAAATACTAAGCAACGAAGAAGGAGCCTGCTGGTACAATGATAAAGTGTGGGTTTAGAAATTTGAGAGCAGTGCGATAGGCTAGAAATTCCAACTCCTGTCATACTTACTGCGATGCAAATGGGAAATATTTTGTGCCATTAATAGGTCGTTGTCTCAAACCAGTGTGCCATGTTTGCTGTTCATTTCAAACATGTCCACACCTTTCTCCTGGAAACCAGTAAACAAATACAGGCAACCAGGCAGGCAACTTCGCTTCCATCCTTCTGTGAGATTCTATAACAGGTCATGGGAGTGTCCCCCCATTAACCAGAACACACCCTTCTACTGCCCTTAAATTGCTTATGACATAAGTTAAGCTATGTTCTGTGTGTGTTTTTGTACTGCATTCAAGTAAAACCATTTCCTAATGACGCACAAGCTTTTTTCCAGAGGAAGGGGAATCCCTCCTGGTTTTGTGCCAGCTATTAACTGGACTCATCTTGAGCCATGTTGCAAGCCTATATACTTTTTGCCTGTCTCGCTGGCTGTGTTTTGATAAGTTTGTATTCGACCCAGCTGTTTTGGGAATGCCGGGGGCCACCATGGGTCGCGAGTGACGTAAGAGCACGAGAACAGTGGGAAGCACAAAGCAGACGGGCGGCGGCTATCTGCAGAGGAATTCTGACTCTGTTCTCTTTTTGGAACACAATTGCGTGGTATTTGGTCGATCCTCCCTTTTGCATTTGTCCTCGTTTTTTTCATGTACTGTATATTTGGAACATTGTTTTCGCGCGCTGGCGACATCATCATTGATAAACTATTTTCATTCCTATTAATTCAGCTAAGGGCAGTGTGGAAAAAGTGACGGAAACGCCGTGCACATTGTTGACACTGGCTGTGTTGGTCAAGCACCTGCAGTCACAAGGACAGTGCACAGCTTTGCTTGGCCTCCAGCCAGAATGGCTGCGACTCGCAGCTCATCAATGACAGTATTATATCGCAAACACAGAGTGGATCTGTGTCGCCGGGCCACAGACAGGAAGAAAGCCTGTGTAACTTTAAAGCCTTTCTAACATTAATGAACGCCTGAGTTCCGCGCATGGCTCAGTGCAGTGTTGCTATGGAAGCGCTTCCGATGAGCCATGTGCTTCTAAGATAACACTCCAATGTTGCGCCGCTGGGGCCAGCGATATCATTCACAGTTGAACTTTAAACTCTAACCCTATCAGTTGTCAATATTGGCAAAAAAAAAGCCAGTATCGGACATCCCTAGTATTTATTTATCATTGCTGTACAGACTGTATTCGAAAATAATACTAGAAACATGCAAGAAAAAGGAGAGCTGTGAAGCACACAAGTATATTCAAGAGTGTTGAGTACAATAAATGTGTACATGTAGGCAGGTTTACGCTAACATTGAAGGTACTCCCTGCTTCTCACGCCCTCAGGAACGAAATAAACTAAGCAAAATATGGTTCAGATAGGTCTTACCACAGCATTACACTTAACTTTAAGGCAAGAGGGGACGGGACTCACTATTGTTACATGTTGTCTTCTGCACAGATTGAACGGCGGATGGAGTTGGTGCGCGTGGTGTCCCACAACACACACAAGAAGATGGTCTCGTGTCTGCAGGGACATATTGGAGCAGATGCAGAGAAAAGACATGTGAGTCGACTGTCGGTGTAGCCGCCCAAGTGAAATTGTCGTGACACCTAGCATCGTCTGCAATTCCACTTGAGCGGTCACCGTTTTCATTTCAAATATCCCAATAGACATGATGTGTCTCTTGTGTTTTCTGCCCCACACAACCTCAACATGCACTACAGTCCGTACCACGCCTCTATACAGGAAATGGTCAGGTAAAAGAAAACATTCGTGAAGTATTTCACCTCTACCTCTTGTTCCATTGCATCTGCTCTTTATTCACTCTCACTAGTGCATGACAATTTGGGTTTTATTCCTCCGAAAAAACAGGTTGTTGAGAGTAGGGATGTCCCGATCAGATCTTCAGGATGTATTTTGAAGATCGGTTTCCGCCGCACGATTGTGCCGATCAGGTTGCCATGGAGTGTGCCACACTCCATCATGATAGGCGCAGTAAATGTGCCTCACAGCTGATTTCCATTCGACTTAAATGAGAAAACGTCCACGACCCGTGGTGAAGTTAGCTGGATGTTTGGCTCCGTAGATTCCCCTAATTGTGCCCGGACTCCTCTGTCATAGTGCCGGGAGCTCACGCAGCAAGTGCTGCTCTAACCGCTGGCTGTTACTAAGGACCGTCAATAAATCACTGTTGTGTGTTTGTCGGAAAAAAGTCATATACTCTTAATCACACCGCAAATTGATCAACAACCAATGGCAGCTGAAACATTCCACGTCAGGGTGGCAGTAATTCAGTAAGTCAACACAGAGCACACAGATCTTTAACAAGACGTTTGACTTCCTACTTTTCTTATTCTACACTCTTGAATCCAAACTTTTGCTCTAACCAGCATGCCGAACACACTGCCCTCTATAGCCCACACACTAAACAGCAGCCTGGAACAACACAATATACCCGTCGCTGCAGTGTTTTTGCACGCCCGTTTCTTACAATTTTATCTTTTACCGGACAGACTTTTATTTTCATTAGGGATCTGACTCACAGAGGTTTGTTACAAAAGCCAAATTATATTTGCGCATTAAGTTTATTATTTTAAAAAAATGGCAAGACTATAGTAAAAATTAGGATCAGATCGGAAGCCAAAAAATGTGGATCGGGACATCCCTAATTGGGAACATACATTTTACACTGTTTACAGGTGCTGGGACACTTCCTTTGATAGACTCTCTTCTCCTGGTTTCCTCCTGTATCCCATTTTAACATTTACTTCCCCCCATTTTCTCAGAAAGCTCACTTCCTGACTTTCTGAATGCACCACTCACTTACTCAATGGAAAGTCTTAATGGCATTTCCATTGGCCTCCACCTCAACACTTTTGACTAGCAAACAAGGGCGGCTGGTTATTTTAAAGTGGTTCATATGTCAGTGTGAAACAAATCATTGTTCTCTCTCTCTTCCACGCAAACATGTTTGCCACAGAAAAAGCTTCCGCTGACGGCGTTGTCTCAGGCCATGGTAGAAGGTGGGAACCAGCTGGGAGAGGACTCTTTAATAGGGTGAGTCCATCATTGATTGACACTTCAGATAATCATTAGGTTGCCACAAAGGACAGCGGCTCTTCAGGAAGTGTTAATGATGAAGTCATTATGGGACTTCAAACATCTCCTTCTCTTGAGCATCTGATCATTCCCTGTGGCTTAGCAAAGTGCACAAAACGGGATGTAAAAGCCTGTTTAAGTTTCTGAAACTAGTTAGCAGTCACGTCTGTCTAGACATAATGAGGAAGAGAAAATGCACTGGATGTCTGCCTTCCCATCAACACACAATGTGCTGTGACGAGCAACAAGCAAGCAAACGCAAATGGGTGATTCGCCAAGGCCTCTCTTACCGTAGTGACAAACAAAGAATAAATAGGACACACCCTGAAAACCCACTTCCTCTCTGTAATATTATGTCCTAACAGGAAAATGATGGAGGTGTGCGGTGATGCGGAGAGCCGTCTGGCATCCGAATTGATGCAACACGAGTTGCAGATTGAGAAAGACGTCTTGGATCCCCTCAGCCAACTTGCAGAGGTCAGACCTCCAACAGCCGCCCGACACAAGTCACATGTGGACTCAGGATGCAGATTTTGATTGTCATCCAGGAAAAAGCCTGCTCTTATTGTTTTCTTTCTGTAGGTGGACATCCCCAACATCCTGAAACAAAGGAAACAGTTGGCCAAATTGGTGCTGGACTATGATTCTGCCAGAGCGAGGTTTGTTTCACCAATGCGGTTCTTTTCCTCATGGCGTTGACATAGTGGTGTTGTAAAGACAAATTCTTATGCTCTGAATGTGTCCAAACACAGATGGTTGCAGGCGACCAAGTCAATAATCTCAGGTACAAACACTCAAGCACTGACAGCCAAGGCTGATCTACTCAAGGAGGAGGTGGATGAGGCCATGAACAAAGTGGAGCTTTGCAAGGTATCAAGCAGCTTAATTAACTCTTAATACAGGCAAGACATGGCATTCGTGTGTCTTATGCCTTATAAATAAATAACCAGACCAGTGGTCTTTTATAGCACCCCTGGAATGAGCAGAAGAAACTGAGCCTGGCCAAACATTTCATTACAGCGAGTGAACATTCCAAAACTTTTTTTGGTTTGGTTTTTGGCTTGCTGATGTCTTAACAGGCCCGTCAGCTCCACATGCATAAGTTTATCTATCGAAGTTTGTCATTGGCGAGTTTGTGGCTATTTTCACACTAGTTTCAATTTCTTTGCTCATTATATGTCATTCATATGTGGATGTAAATCTAAAGCGACGCTCAGGTCGTATATATTCGACATATACGTCATTAAAAGGCTGATATTGCCGTGCTGACAGAGACTTTAAAAGGTACTTGCCGATGTAGGCTGTCTTGGAAAGACTTGGATAAATGTACTCACCGAAGTAGGCAAAAGTTCTTCTCATCCGAAAAGATTTTTTTACAAAGTGTTAGTGAAGCATCTCTCTTTCATATCTCGCCACTCCACCCACACACACAGACGTGGCAATACCAAAATTCTTTCCATCCTTCTTCCTATTCTTCTACACGGAATCATTGGTTTGACTCCCATTGCACAAAATCCTTGAAATGGACACAAACGCGTTAAGGAGAGCACTCTAGTAATGTGCGGACCAATACTGAAATGCCTATCGCTGATACCAAGTCTTTGAAATCGAAACAGTGATACCTTTTGATACTTCAGATATATGATTTTGTTTTTTGATAATGTTGTATATTTTTCATTCATTCATTTTTTATACCGCTTATCCCCATTAGGGTCGTGGGTATGCTGGAGCCTATCCCAGCTGACTTTGGCCGGGAGGCGGGGTACACCCCGGACTGGTCACCAGCATTGCTATATTTAAATCACCCCACACCCCTCATACTTCAGTGTTTAATATAAATCAGTAATTACTATGATGTCTTGTATTCTTTGTGCTGCGATTTGAAATACTGTACACTTCCTACCATAATCACACGGAAAGGCGAGTGATGTCGCGCTTCTGCGCATGCATGTCTTTTTCACACGACAAGTCGCATTTGTTTGCTAATGTGAACTGACCACGTATAAAACAAAAAATCCGCATTGGGAGTCGCACCCTGCAGTGTAAAAGTAGCCTTAGTGTTGCTCTACGGCAGGATGTGTGAGGGTTTTTTTTCCCCAGGAAACGTTAGAACCTCGTGTTTCCTCCTCAGCATGTATGCATACTAAGAACTGTTGAATTACGCGGTGCTGGAGAGCTACTACTTGCTACACTTTAACACCATGTGTTCTCATGCTAGGACCAGCTTGCCGCAGACATGTACAGTTTCTTCTCAAAAGAAGGAGACTATGCCTGCTATTTCGTAACGGTGAGTCAAGTGAAAACATGAATACTGTGGGAACGCTCACAGCTGTTGTGTCACTTTAAAAGCAGGCCAGCTTTGCTTTCCTGTTGAGTTTGTCTTATTCTGCAGCCTTCATCATTTTCTCTTCTTCTTTTTTCTTCCTGTAGCTCCTGGAAGCTCAGGCAGAATACCACAGAAAGTCTCTCACTCTGCTGGAGAGCGTCTTGCCTACCATCCAGGCTCAGCAAGGTAAAGCATACAACTAAATTCTACCCAACATCACATTAAACAGAGCAGCTTTGCAAGATGCCACTCAATTGGGTGCAATATGAGGGCTCATTATGTGTGTGGTGAAGAATCCACACTCCTCACACCCTTCTCAGCTTCCTTCACACGTTATCTGTCATGTACATAAACAGAAAGCGTGCAAACAAAACACTATCCTGCTGACTTGGTTCTTTATATCAGTTGGTGGCCTCTGAAATTTGTTATCCAGACCCGTTACAGGCTGGTTTTGCACAGATCAAAGACTAGTATACATTTGGTACTTGGAGGGCTTTAGAGTGGACTTAACCACCTTAAGACCACTGCTATCAAATGACACAACCCATCAATAATAAACAAAAACGCAACACACAATGCATGTCATTACAGGGACGGGCATTTAGCATACAGTCGTTCCTCACTACATCACGTTTTGAACATCGCTCTCTCACGCTCATTGTGTTTTTTCAAAAAACAATTAGTGAGACAAAGACTTTGTCTCATTATTAGTGGGACAATGTTGAAAGACAGGTTCTGGTCTCTAGGCACCGGTAATGACACAAAACCTTGTTACATGACATTACATTACCCTAACACTGCACGGGGGCAGCCATGGCATGTTTGACACGATAGAGTGGAAAAAAAAACTTCCATTTTGTGTGGAAGTGGTAATTTTTTGGCTTTTTACCTCCTTTTTTTCCTGCATGTTTAGAATAAATAAGCTCGCTAGCATGATATGCTCATAGGCTTAGCCATCTTGTGCCCCTACAGTGATCCCCATAGCTTGAACATTGGCAATGTGGTGTAAATACATAATAGTTTTAATGGTGACTATAGGGGTGTTATTTCATGTCTACAGAAATGGAAGAACCGTGTTTAGAAAGTCGTAAACAGGTTTTCCCATGCTCTTAACTTCAAAAATATTCCATTTATTAATTTTAAATCCTACTAACTCACTTATCGCCGTCCGGTCATAAACCAGTTAATTGCGATAAACAAGGTACAATTTTCCTGGAGAATGAAAATTATTATAACTAATGCACAAAACAAAGTTCACGCTTTATTCTTAGATGGCCGTGTGAGGCGAATCAGAAACTTTTGATTGATTAAATGAATAGTCTCATAGCTAATATACAGCAGTTAAGATTACACAGGCTGGCACTACTGATTCAGAAGGCCCTGGTGGCCAGATTAGATTGACATGGGAACACATGGAATTGAAGCTGCAATCTGATTGGACAAAGAAATTTCACCTAGTGGAAAAAGTAGAGCCAAGAGATAGGCTACAAAATGCAGATAATAAAGTACAAATTAATACAATTTCATGGAACAAATACTGGAATTTATGTTGTATATGTGGACCAGTGCTTCTCACAGTGGTTAGGCCCGCAGAGAAGGCCTTGCTAGCCCTGACGGCCCACCACTGACTGTCTCTCTAGTTATTAATAGAATTTTTGTTGTTGAATGTTAAATGACATCACAATGCCTATGTGGCATCTGTTTGACTTCTGTGTTCAGATACATGGACAGAGAAGCCCGCCTTCGGCACGGCGCTGGATGAACACCTGAAAAGGAGTGGGAGGGAAATCGCCCTGCCCATAGAGGCCTGTGTCATGATGCTGTTAGAGACTGGAATGAAGGAAGAGGTAACAAAAAAAAGTGCATTGTTATTTTAACTTTAATGACGTGTTGCTCAAAAAGCACAGTGGTACCGTAGCAAAGGGTGGAGCTGGACACCCATGTTTATTCACACCCAAGCAGCGATGGACATTGAAAAACAATGCAATGCAATTCAATCCAATTTCCACTCAGAAATGATTACTTTCGAACAAACAGTCCTTCCATGTTTCCAGTTTAAAAAATCTGTCATTTATATGACAATAAAAAATCTGTCGCATCAGTCATGTAGCATTTAGCCCACAACAGATGGCAAGGCTTTGCCTTCAAAAGTGGCATTCATTCCCTTCTTTGTATCATCAAAGCATAGAATGAGTGTTTCTAAAACCTGACTGCTCATTGGTTTGTTTGGCTGTCTTAAGTCAAAAAGGTCCTGGCGAAGCTCATTATGACCCACATGGAGCCACGGTTGCGATTAGTGGCTCGGCTAAGTTGCAAAGCGAGCTCTAAATAGCTTCCTCACAGAAAGGTCGGAGAGACAAACTCTAAACAAGGGGAAACTATTCCCACATCCAGATGATGATGGATGATGTTGCGATATTCCCCACTTGCAAACAAACTTGGAATACAGTAGAGTCCACATGTCTGTTGTTCATGAATTGGATTTCTGACTAAAAGTAGAGCGTTTGAACGGAAAAGCACTATTAAGTAGCCTATTGAGTGCGTTCCATGCTGTTGCAGTGTGACGTAGATACATGTGTTAGATTTCTTTGATGTTGTTTGCTGGTGAATAACGGCTGTTTATGTTTCTGTGTCAGGGTCTGTTCAGAATTGCAGCTGGCGCATCCAAACTAAAGAAGCTAAAAGCAGCGCTGGATTGTTCCACTTCGCAGTTGGAGGAGTTCTACTCTGACCCCCACGCTGTTGCTGGTCTGACCTGTTTTTTTTTGGGGTTTTTTTTATTTCACATCAGCATTCAGCAATACTGATTTGTTGTGCAATTTCAGGAGCGCTAAAGTCCTACCTGAGGGAACTCCCCGAACCGCTTATGACCCACCAGCATTACGACGAATGGACCCAGGCGTGCAGGCAAGGCTCCTTTTGTTGAAACAAACACATGACAGATGATACGCGTCATTCATTTCACATGTCTAAGCTGTGCCCTGCCGTTTTCACAGTGTATCAGATCCAGACAAGAGGCTTCAGGCTCTGTGGGTTGTATGCGATAAGCTACCAAAGAACAACAAAACCAACCTGAGGTGAGCCACCCCGCACCTAGAAAAACCATCTGAATTAGTCACCATAAATGTTCGCTGTAGGTATTTGGTGAAGTTCCTGGCCAAACTGGCTCAGGACAGCGAGGTAAATAAAATGACCCCCAGCAACATCGCCATTGTCCTCGGGCCCAATCTGCTTTGGGCCAAGACCGAAGGGTGAGTAAATGATGACGATGATGGGATGCATTTAACTTACCTCATAAAATGTTTTTTATTCCATGTGGGACATCCAGGAGTTTGGCGGAGATGGCTGCAGCTACTTCTGTGCATGTGGTGGCCATCATAGAACCCATCATCCAGCATGCTGACTGGTTCTTTCCTGAGGGTAGGTTTGGGTTGTTTCTAGCTAGCTATTTGACTCCAAGGATAAACAGTCACTGCTTTGAGAGAAGCCAGGAAGGTGTATAGATGCATGACTGTACACTCTGCATTATATACTTACTAAAATAATACAATATTCACTATACAGTACTGATAGTTACTTGGAATGTTTTTCTGTTTCCATGTTCCCCAGAGGTGTTGCCATCCTCTGGATGTAGTTCAACTTTCCATACGTGATATCCTATACTTCTTCAGGCTGCATGCTAGTTGAGATTAAATCAGGAGTTGCAGTGTACTCATTTTGCGTCAATTTCTTCAAGACTGTTTAATTCATTTTTATGCTTGCTCCCAGTTTAGGAGTAGCAGCTGTCTCGTGACTTTTCACTGTGTAATGCATCGGCGTTTAACGAGACCTATTATACTCCTTTTCGGGCTTTTGTATTGAGTTCTGGACTCCCATAGAGCAGCTACACACAATAACCCGGACAGAAAGCTTTCTCTGTAATGCCACACAGACTGCTTTTGTCCCATTACTTGCACAAAATAAACACAGTTAGGACACTGGCAAATTGTTACTTACAGCTTGCTCTTCTGACAGTTCTGACAACACGACCAAGTAACGTTCGAAAGTCGTCGGGCTCCAGCAAAAGTTTGTCGGATAGCCCAGCTTCGCACTGGCCCATGTTCACAAAACTGTCCCACGGCAAGTGCCGTTGACAGATTTTTCTCCTGCTGACTGAGAATCAATAACCCCAACCACTTTTGCCTGGTGCTTGCCTCTTTAGGAATGCTAAACAAAATTAGTTTTCCCTCACACCCGAACAAACATTTCCTGGGAGACATTGCTCAATGTGAAATGGTGAAATTCTCAACAACAGAACAAAGCAGACGGCGGGATGGCAGGCCTGCAAGTGTGTACCTGGGTGTGCCCGTAAAAGGAATTCCGGGATTTTGGACGCCAGTGGAACTCGGTGTTGAAAAAAACGTGCAGAGCCATCCTAAACTGCTTTCTGGGCTCACTTCCAAATGCGCAAACCTCATTATCTGACGCGTTGGCATCGTTTAACATGAAAATACAACATTGTAACAATATTTATAGATCATAAAAGTGGAAAAGCAAAATAGTTCCCCTTTAAATGCTTCAAATAATGACTTTCTGCCCAGACATGAGGTTATTAAGCTCAGCAGCTGCCTTCTTATTCAACAAGCATGTGCGTTGGGTCTGTTTCTTGCGGTCTGGTCAAGCCACACCTTCAAGACCCATGACCCAGAGTCCTCTCAGGTTACAGCCTGTGTAGTTAATCAGACGCATGCAGCCTAACCACATCAGTCTGGTGTTTTTGTTGTTTCTATTATTTGACAGATGTAGACTTCAATGTGTCCGGCATGTTTGCAATGCCTGTACCTGCATACAACCACAACAATCATCTGGATTACGACAGCGGAACTATTGAGAGGAAGAGACCAGGCAGTTTGGTGGGTCCAGAGACGGACGCAACACGCAAAGACGGGTAAACATCTCAAGTGTTGTTTTAATAGGTTTTTCAGAACTTTGCACAGAATGTCAGGCTCACACCAGTATTATGCCAATGCTGATATAATTTCTCACAAATACGCATTTTATGTCCTAAAACTTTTGTTGTGATTAATCTCACTTGAATCGTCTCTAACACTGTTCTTATTGACTGCTCTCTACTCTATGGCAGTGGGTCCCAAAATGTTCCCCTTCAGACATTTGACCTGAAGCCATCTACCCCCCACTCCTCCACACTTCAAAAACATAAACCTTCATTGACTTGAAATGTAGAACATGATTAATTGGTTAATTATTTTTTTTATTAAGTAAGGAATTTTGGTTCAAATGTTTTTATTTTCCTTGGTCAAGCTTTGCATGAGCACTGATAAATAGATAAGTGTTTGTCCTACGTAGCTTCTTTTTCAGCCGGATGTTGGGATCCTTCGGTTTGTGTTGAACTTGATCTTCACTTGCGATCGCTATGATTTAAGTCTGCATATTAATTCGATACCAAATCGAAAGGGAATGTTGAACTAAAAGGATAAAGCGGTATCCAAAGTACAAAAATACATACAATCATTTTCTGGGGAATTCGCACTCTCTAAACCTGACACGCACATACTCTATATTGACAGAATTTCACAGTGTGAGGATTGCAACACAAATATAAATGAAATCTCCATCAATAAACACCCCCAAAGGGTCACTGATATGATTTATCAACTTTGTTGTTTGTGCATAATATGTAAACAAGAAATTACATTTTGTTTTGTGGCAACTTTGGTGTAGTGGTCGTCTTTTTTTTTGTGCTCTGTGTAGCCAAATGCTTCTTGTAAATGTGTTTCTTCGTAGCATTTTGATGTAAAATATACAGAATGGAGTGTTACTCTTTGCTTTAGCAGAGAGGTGTTACTCCTCCGATGTCATTTGCAGAAACCAAGCTTTGCTGCGACAATGATGAGATTGCGGCTGCCATGAACTACAAGTGTTATTTTTTACCATTCGCTTTCAAAAAAAGGAACAGCGTGGAGCATAATTACAAACAATGTAAACATATGTACACAAAGTTTAATGCACTAGATAATCATCAAACTTGTTTATATAAACTCACCCAGAGCAATACCTTCCTTCTTTCTTCTTTCTGCTTTGACTGCACTTTGTGTTGTGAGGCGTTCAGGTGCACTCGCTAATTGTTCTTCTTTGTATATTCACATACCCACTATGACACACCACTTTGGGAACCTAGGTTCTGTGGTGTCAAGATAATTATTTATCCAGGTGTAATCATTACCCTCCTAACCAGATCAAACCTGTGGTTGTCTGTTTGTCTCCTCCACTTTTTCACCTGCTGCCGTCTCCCAGTAGCACCCCTAACAAGCACTCGGACCACACCCTCCGTAGAAGCAGTACCACCTTAGGTAGAAAGCAGCACACCTCACCTGCCTTCCAGCCCCCTTTACCCCCCTTGGAGACTCCGGGGCAGCAGGGACACGGCGCCGGGCAGGTCCCGCAGTCCTCGACCGAGCCCCTTGTGCAAGCTCCTTCCGTGGGGGCAGGGGGACCCGACACCTCCCATAGCTTGGCGCAGGATCTCGCTGCGCTTGCTGCCGCTCAGCAGCTTCTAGCACAGCAAACAGAGGAGCTCAGGTAAGAGCTGCTTGTCTGCTGTTGCTGCTGCTGCTGGGGATGGAAGGAGGGATAACATTTCAAGCAACGTTTATACTTTTAGGAGTCACACGTTTGAGCCCTTTTGTCTTGTTTTTTTACAACCAGTCATGTTGCAGGAGCAGCACGACAAATGTCTGCAATCATTTAGTCACTCACGCTTCCTTGTCCAAATCACTGGAATCAACAGCCATCCCTCAGCTGAGCCACCAACTATCATGTCTGTGGTTCAGCATAACATAGCAAAGCATTACGCTAAATGCACCTAAATATATTCCTCTGTCCTTTTTCATTGCCGTTAAGCAACGCAAAGCTACGTGACCCCACAGCCGCTTCCGCACCCATTCTCCAGCGGAATGGTTCTGGATCAGGGAGCCATGCTACAGGACTGCTGGGCAGCGGGACCAGTGGGACGGGATCCATGGGGTCCAGTCCACATATGGCACGCAGAGGTGAGAGTACCAAACTTGGATGACTCTGCTGTGAAAAATTTAGCTCAAAAATAATTAAGTGCTGTATTGAGCCAAACATAAGGCAAATACCACAGACAAAATGAATCTTAATTGTAAAATCAACAATTGACAGGCGGAAACGTTTTGACTGTCTTGGGGAGAAGTCGTTTGGCACCCCTCTGTTGGTTTACATGTACCATAATTTCCTGTGTGTAAGCCACAACCACTAAATTTACAGAGGACATAATCTGACCAATGGTGTCATAAAAGAAGGAATGCTGAAATCATCGCGCAGCAACTTAACAAGCAGCAGGTAGGTAGCAAATATACAAGTCAAGTATTAAAACTGGTGTATAATAAACAATTAGCTTAACTGCTTCCCATCACGCATTGCTTCCTCATACAGCAAAGAAAGACATATTTCTTAGGTGCTTGGCAGTTGTTTGACTCTTCACTTCATTGATTGCCACCTCAAAATTGGTTCCACCAACTTTCACAGGTGTTTCTCGTCATTTCAGCATGTTTAGTTCAAGATGAGGCGGTTTTGTAATAACATTCTGCCATGATCGAGCCGCCCGCTGGGGAATTACTTACCCACAAAAACGTTTCTTCTCCTCACAATGACAGCATTTCAGTAACAGTAAATTCCAATCTTACTGGCCAATTTTGCAATTCCCTTAAAGTAAAAATCCTAGAGCCCTACCTACATGCGGTATTATCAACACTGCACTTCTTAATGAGTAATGATAAGCAGGTTCATTATGTTGATTTACAATAAATATCTGATTTTGTTCAAATCATTTTGACAAAGTCAAAAAGGTAGCAATTAACATTTGGCTGATGTCCATACAAAAACAATGCTTTGTTAACGTTGTAATTGTTTTACCTTGCTGCCTGTGATTACAAGCTGAGTGGAGGCTCACAGCTCCTAACGGTCCGTTCCTCATTGCAGAGCATTATTGTACACATTATTGAGCGGTAATCATATTAACAGTAACTAATGTTCCTCCATCACTCTGCAGCTACCAAGAAGCAGGCGCCTGCTCCACCCAAGCCTCCAAACCCTCCCCCCAGCCAGCCTTCCACTTCAGTGAACCCTTCTTCCTCCTCAGTCACATCCCAGCCCCTCAGTCCCCCTCCAAGACCCCTATCCAGCCACTCCCCCACCTCCCCCACGTCTCCTATCTCTCAGCAATACAACACACCCCGTCGTCACTCCAGTAATCAGCCTCCAATTCAGGCCCCCAACCATCCGCCCCCAGAGCCGCCGACACAGGCCAGTTCTCCCGGTCCGACTGGCGGGGACCAGCAGAGCACGGAGCCCTCGCCCCCAGACTCCCCTACCCCTCCAGACACTCCTCCACCCTCGGCTGCCGCTTACCAGGATGGGGCTCAGGTCGCCCCTCCCTCACCATCTCCGTACCAGACGGGGTCGCTTCCCCGGCCGCGGCCTGTCCCCAAACCCAGGAACAGACCCAGCATCCCTCCGCCACCGCAGCCCATGGCCAGTGACAGCAACGGTATCTGCGGTGCCGCTTACAAAATGATGGGTGAGCATCTTTGCTGACACTCGACGTCAAGTTTGTCACTCTTCTCCTCTCACTACTACTATGTCTTACGTGTGCATTGTAACACCTCCGCAGGCTGAAGAAGCTCCTGTGAGAGGTTTGTAGTTGGAGTTTGTAGCGTGCACTGGGTTCACCTCATTACTGTGGTCATTCTATTTCACCGGCGGCAACGCTAACACGCCACCTTCATGCTGTACATGGCACGTGGAATTGACTCAATCCATTGTGACGTCATTATTTGGTCCTATTTGTTCAGTCAGCATGGATCATGTACAGTCCTCACATTGCATATTCCCTTAAATAGTGGTCCTTAATTAAGTTCCAGCTGCATCTTCTTCCACTTTGGTACCTACCCTTTACTATGACATCTGATACCACCATGAGTCCACAATACCGATGTCAGATAATAGCGCCCCAATATTGGCATACAAATATAATATCAGTCTGTCTGTATTGAGTTTTTCCCCTATAATGAAAACCGACTGTTTATAGGCCTAGGGCTCCCCATATTTTCCGGCGCGCAAATAATGACTTCCTCAAACTGTGTCCTGAAGTGTGTAAACAAGCGTGGGTAGCTAGTAACAAGCTTGCTCGCTCTGTGGAATTACTTCCAATTACTTATTAGATTAAGTACTGTTATTAGTATATTTTTATGGCTACATGGCAAACAAGTTACCAGTAGTTCTCAGAAAACAAGACCGAGCGTTGACATGACATGCACGCTCTTAAGGCTGTGCAATTGGGCAATTAGTTGAAAGGAGTGTTCTAAAAATAGCAGTGTCTGCCATTGACTTTACAAACTCAAAACTATTTTGTACAAACTTTTTTTGTTTTTATGATTTGAGTGAATGAATATTTAGTTTTTTCTAACTGCTTCATCTGTGTGGTATGGACTCAACCAAGTTGTGGCACCTTTCAGCTGTTATTCCACTCCAATATTCTTTAACAACATTCCACAATTAAATTACATTTCTTGGTTTTGCTTCAGAAACAGCATTTTTGATGTCACCCCACAAGTTTTTGATTGGATTAAAGTCCAGGGATTGGGCTGGCCTCCCCCTAACATTTATTTTGTTGTTTCAGAACCAAAATGTTGCTGGTTTACTGGTGTGTTTGGGGTCATTGTCTTGTTGAAACGGCCATTTCAAGGGCATGACCTTTTTGTATTTTGACATATGCAAACTGATCCATGATCCCTGTTATGGGATAAATAGGCCCAACACTATGGTAGGAAAAACATGCCCATATCATGATGCTTCACTGTGTACTGTGGCTTGAATTCAGAGTTTGGGGGTCGTCTCACAAACTCTCTGCGGCCCTTGGACCCAAAAAGAACAGTTTTACTTCATCAGTCCTCAAAATGTTTCTCCATTTCTCGTTAGGCCAGTTGATGTGTTCTTTGCTAAATTGTAATGCCTTTTTTAACAGAGGCACTTTGCGAGTGATTCTTGTAAATAGATTAGCTTCACACAGACGTCTTCTCACAGTAACAGTACTTACAGGTAACTCCCGACTGCTATTTTTGCGTGTCTCTGGTTTTGATCTCCATGTTAAGGCATTAGAGATCATTTTAGCTGAACAGCCAAAAAATATTGCACCTCTTCATAAGTTTTCCCCTCTCCAATCATTTTTTTAATCATAGTACGCTGTTCTTCTGAACAATGTCTTGAACGACCCATTTTCATGAGGAGAATGTTCAACAAGTGCTGGTTTCATCCTTAAATACCGGCCACCTGATTCTCACCTGTTTTTTTCCAAAATTGATCATTGCTATTTTTTCAATACACCCCTTTTAACTGATTGCACAGCCTTAAGAGCGTGGGGGTAATGAATAGATGATGTTAGAATCTTTTAGTTAATTATATTGTTTACATAAATGTTGCCTTCATAAAAAACACCTTACCCGGTCCTCCAGTAAATGGCCACCACTATATGAGGAAATACAAACTTGATATTGTGTATGTAATGTACTTCACACATCAAATCTAAAGGGTCTTTGTATGTAACTCTGCTCACTTCATGTCACCGTCCGTCTTCTGTCATGGCTTTGCTGGCTCTTAAGACATAGCTTACAAACACTGGCCTTTCATGCACTAACAACAAATTCATGTTTTTTTTCCTTCCCATTGCTTTAATCCACTTGTGTGTGCTCTCTCTCGTCTGTAGACCCAGCTATGTCCTTCAAAGGGCTGAGTCGGGCTTTAGTGCCGGAGTTCAATGTGGACCAGCAGCAGCCGGTGACAGTCTTTTCCTCGCCGCTGCCTAAAGACTGCGACCTGGACAGCGAGAGCACAGTCCTATAAGGAAGGAAGGACGGCGTGCACCTCCTCTCTTTACACTCCTGTATCTTGCTGCTGCGCTGTTCTCGCATTTTGTTTTGGGAGGGGGAAGCGTTTCCGTCGTCTTCTAGCTTTTTACAGTGCAAATCCTCCATCCAAAACCCACCGCTTTTAATCTTCAATGTTGAAGTCGGAAAACAATGAAGGAAGGCAGTGTGTTCATTAATTGTAATCATGTGGGATTTTTTACCAAAATACGGATCGATGATGGGATGTTTTTTTTTTAATGTTAAAAAATGGCCTTAGTACATGCAAGGGCAAAATGTTAGCGGGTGGAACCAAAAAAAGCGGTGACTGCAGGTTTCCAGTCATCCCAAACACTATTCTATTTATTTACGTAAACACACACATTCCCTGTTGCTTGACAAAATTGATGCAGTCAGATGTACATAAATAAAAGCCTTAATAGAATGGCAGTTCTTTTTTTTTCAGTATTTCCAAGAAGCTGTCTTCAGGGAAGGAGGGTGAGGGTTCTCTTCTTAAACTTTAACTTACCTTTGCTGTCCTTGACGCAGTCAGTATTTTTGGCCTTTCTTCCCTGTGTGAGCTTGAATGTAAACAGGAGGATGTGATGCTGACGTTGCACGTGAGCAAAGGCCATCAAAATCACTTTTCAAAGTTTTTTTTCCAACTCCACCGAGCTGGGAGCACACAGCAGTGCACTTCAGTAGTGACGTGGTGGGACTTTTTTTTTTTTTATCCATGTTTCACCCTCTCAAAATGGTACCAACGCAGGAAAGTCTTGGATGCTGCAGCCCTGGAAACATGTGATTAACGTTGTCTTTCCTTTCCCCTACCTCTTAAGACAATCATGATATCACGTCCCCTAATTCTCCGACTCAATGCCTTAACCCCCTCCCCCATCTCTGCACGTCCAGACAGACTAAATGCCATTAAACTAGAAGTGACAAAGCTCCTTAGATTTGTATGTTTTGGCATTGGGAGAACTGAAATACGGAATAAAATGTTCTATGAATGCTTGGTTATACGCCCTTTCCAAATAAAATAAAGTATATGACAAGGTATACATTTCTGGTTGTTTTTTGTAAGTAAATACAACCTCAAAAATATAGTTGTGATGTGGGAAAAGTGCCCCATTCCAGGTTTTGTATTTTTCTGCAGGATGGTTACACTTAAGTCAGACCATCACACAACTGAACACAAACTTAAAAATTTATTAAAAAAAAAAAAAAAAGTGAATGGAGAAAAAACAGTCTGGAAAAAGTGATAAAGCCATGTCTAAAGCTTTGGGACTCCAGCCAACCACAATGAGAGCCATATCCACAAATGGTGAAAACATGCAACGCTGATGAACCTTACCAGGAGTGGCCGGCCAACCCAAATTACCCCGAGAGCGGAGCAGTTACTCACCCAAAAGGTCACAAAAGACCCCACATCAAAAAAATCAGGAAGGGAGCAAACACTTCAACACCACAGACTATTGTTATGGAGAAGGTGGTGCAAAGGAAATAACGCATACACCATTTAGAGCGTGGTTTTTATAGGTCAAACAGGAATCACACAACGTGGAGCAATTCAAACAAAAACATACAAAACGGTGTTTGCTACCAGCCCGCGCGTTGTTTAAACTGCAACTTGCACCGACATGCAACTGATTTGGACCAGAAACACGTTTACGACACTCGGCGGCGGTTCTGCTGCTGCGCTTTTGACGACTCTGGAAGAAATTCCACGGTACCACAGAGCGGGATTTACAGTGAAGAGTGCATAGCCCAAACGTGTGCGTTTACCATCAGGAGTAGTACACCATACAGAACACCACAGCTACCGGAACACCGTGGAGGGGGGTCGTGGGGTCACCATGGCAACCGGAATCGCGGGAAAAAAGGTATTTACAATGGATGTAACACCCACTACTCTAGCATGAGCATTCATAGAAGAGAATCATCCGTCGTCTTTGATAATACCGCAGTGAGTCATCTGAAATGTGCACAAAAATGGCACAAATGAACAAAGACTTTTTTAATCCCATGGCATAAAAGAATGAAAATATTATGGTGCTAATATCGTGTATATTAGTAAACAGGTACTTAGCTAGGACGGGCAACAGCTAGCATAGTTCTAGCTAGCCAAGGTGATGCTAACAGCACTACAAACAAAATATTTGAGTGGTTTTTTGATATGGAAGGTATAAAAAAAACTAAAACAACGTTGATTTTTATTGTTTAGTTTGAACTGGGCCGTAGTAGTAGTTAAACTAAGCTAAGGTAATACGAGCTAACACCCTTAGCTTCAGCTTCCCCCTTTTTCCAAGATGGACGCTTATTCCAATGATATGACATAAAATATAAATATCTCATAGATATATTTATTATACTTTTATAAGATTATCTGGTGGTGAATGTCTTATCAGTACCACCAAGCACCTGAAATAACAGCTTTGTTCCACCAGGGGGCGAACCGAACCTACACAGGCGGTGTAGTTGCCTTTTTTTTGTTGCTGGAGATGAAGTGCTCTTATGGAGCACCTGCCACCATGCATTGTTGTGATTTTGGCACTTTGGTTGTGGAGACCGGACCGCTCTTGGGTCTACCAGGCCAGCGGGGAGGAGAGTCTGGGGCTTCTTGGGTTTTCTGGAGTCTGGGTCTCACTGAGAGCCCGCTGAAAGAAACAAAAAGCGTTGTTGATTTAATGAAATACCCGAAATCAGGAGCCCTGGTATTTTGTAAAGCATATATAAGTGAAAAGGCATATTTTTATACATTTAAATTTTTATGTATTTCAACTTTTTCCCCAAATTTTTTTTTCTTGTTATATGAAATTATTACCATAATATTTTGAGTTTGTTGTCATATTATAACATTTTCCCCAACCTAATTTCCCATACTGGAACGCGAGATGGACAGGCGGATAGTGCGGCATCTGCAGTGATGCGGACTCTGCACGGATCTGTCGTGGTGAAAAGAGAGCTGAGCCAAAAGGCAAAGCTCTCGATTTACCGGTCGATCTACGTTCCTACCCTCACCTATGGTCATGAGCTTCGGGTAGTGACCAAAAGGACAAGATCGCGGGTACCAGCGGTCGAAATGAGTTTTCTCCGCAGGGTGGCTGGACTCTCCCATAGAGGTAGGGTGAGAAGCACTGTCATCCGGGAGAGACTCGGAGTAGAACCGCTGCTCCTCCGCATTGAGAGGAGTCAGATGAGGTGGCTCGGGCATCTGGTTAGGATGCCTCTCGAACGCCTTCCTGGGGAGGTGTTCAGGGCACGTCCAACCGGTAAGAGGCCTCGGAGAAGACCCAGGACACAACTGAGAGACTATGTCTCTCAGTTGGCCTGGAAGCGCCTCGGCATCCGGTGGGAAGAGGGACCTCTGGGCTTCCCTGCTTAGGTTGCTGCCCCCGCGACCCGACCTCGGATAAGCGGAAGAAAATGGATGGATAAGTTCCCATAAACTATAGCTTTGCTTTGTTTTTGTTTGTTTCTCACAATAACAAAATATTTCCTCTAATATGGCAACATATAACGATTCCAACATTATTCTTGTAAATTATGACTTTATTTTCATACCATTATAACTCTTTCTTCAAGCTAATTTTAACAAAATGACAACTTTTGTTTTGTTCGTTCATCATAATATTCTGACTTTTTTTTAAAGTGTCCTTTATCCCACTAAAATGACGTTATTGTTATGTGTATTATGTGTTTCTTACATTTTTTTGGTTTGTTTTCTTAAAATTATAGTTTTAGAATGTGCTGCGTGCCGCAAATGGCCCCCGGGCCGCACTTAAAATATAAAATAACATATTTAAGCCAAGTTGATCACGTGAGTGACCCTTTAAAATGCAGCTACTACCATCTTGTGAAGTAAAAAAAAAAAGTACAAGCACGGCTGATAATGCCAATTTTTCTTTAAATCCTGGCGGTTGTTTTCTTATGTAAAGCATGACGATACCGAATATCATCTTACCTCAAATTTGTTGATGAAGTCTGCAAAAATGCCAAAAAAGGATTCGGTGCTGGTGGACTTGCTGTCTTCTCCAAAGAAGGAGGCCACTTTGGAGAACTCCTCAATGGCCCGGCTCTGCAGGGACTCCAGAGACTGGATGGCAGGGTGGCTGTTCTCCAGAAAGCTCTGTTAGACAACAAAAGTGTTATTTTTTTGTAATTTTTTAAATATATTATTACATTTTTATTGACTAAAATGCATGGTTTTCTCTTATTTACTATATTATTTGGATATGTCAAATCCTATGGATAACATTGGAGCATCTGTGTACCAGTATTTTGGCATTAAGAGGCCAAATAGGAACCGTTTGGCTTTTATAGCTAGAGATACAGGTTCTTATGACACTTTAAAAGTACAAGTTCATGAAAACAACCAGGTAATCTTAAATCAAAATACCATAGCCCATCCAAATTTGTAGGCGATCTAAATAAATAGAACCAAATCAGGTATCCTTTTGTATTCAAGTCAACCTACGCTCATGACTGAAGCAAAGTGGTCCTCAGAGGTGGGGGGGATCTTCAGGCATGCTGCTCTGATGTCCTGGATGGTGGCGTGAAGGTCGCTCAGCTCTGTGGTTACCACCCTCTGGTTCACTGCATGCATCAGAAACAGAAGCAAGTATGAAGTCACACCATGGTGCAATATAACAGAGCTGCTTCTCTCCCATCTTGTACCTTTGGCTGCCAAAGGAACCGTGGCGAGGTCTCTGGAGAAGTTGAGCAGCTCCGGGAAATGCTGGCACAGAGATTTAGCCAAAATGTGGAGAAAAGTGGATTTTCCGTCCACCGTTTTGGTTGTGCTGAGCTGGCAGACATGATGAAACGATTAGACTTAATCAGTCAATCCAGAGAGGGGGAGGTACACCCGAGTCTGTCTGCTACCTCAGTGAGGAAGTTGATCTTAAAACTGGTGGTCCTGTGGCTCTTGGGTTGGCCGTTGTTTAGGTAGTTGCCCATTGCGAGAACAAACTGTAAGAAATAACAGCAAATGTCAAAGTACGGTACCTCTCAAATTCTGAAGAAAGCAAACTTTAAGCTTTGAACACTGCGGCTTAAACAATGATGCGGCTAATTTATGGCTAAAAGAAGTGCCCATGATTCTTAAAGTGCAGATTGAGGAAGGAGGGAAGTGGACACTAATATCACATTTAGAAGTTTTATGCAGCCATTGGTGTTTTGATCTGACAAATCTTAAGTAAGTTTGATCAGGAGTAGAATTTCTCTAGCTTTTGTTGAACTTTAATGAGAAAAAAACTCTCACGTGTCGCTCATCGGAGCTTGATGGGAACACCGAGTGCAAGTCGGATGCAAGCTCTATAGTGTGTCTTTTCTGTGTAAATATCTCATGTTACAACATGGACACCTGCCGCTTACAGACAAGTGTGGCCTTGATACAGTATTTTTTTTCCCTCTTTATGTCTGCGCCTCATAAGGTGCTCCCTGGGAATCAACAGTAGGGCTGTTATGTTGAAAAATAAATCCCAAGGGGGGGATATCATGCTATGCTATATCATGTTGGAAATTCATCAATGCACAACGGTTCCATACTGCCGGCAGCACTCATGCACTCCTAGGCCATGATGCTACAACCCCCGTGTTTGACTCGCTTATCTTGTTGCTCACTTATGTATTCCAGTTAGTTATACAATAATTGCTTCACTCACTTTGGGTGTACAGTAAATCTACACTAACATCCACACAGACCACTTTAAAATGCTTGCATATCCGAGGTTCATTTCTATAGATTTGTTTGTGTGAGGGGCTGTATTCTACATGTGTGTTTTTACCTCTAGGATTTTAGCAAGTTTCTTGCTGGTCTTCAGCTCCATTGAGGCCTTGTAGATGTAATCAAAAGCCACCTTCATCTCCTCCGTTCTCTCCTGCAGGGTGGTCTTAAAGTGGAGGCTCCGCAGACGGGTCTTGTACTCGGGCACCATGAGCATCTGCAGCAACAGCAACACGTGTACGTATATATAACACAGTTGCCGTGTGTACCGTTCTGCGTTCCTTATTACCTGGAAACTGAACTGGTCGGGCTCGCTCAGTTTGGCCGGGTCTTGCTCGAACTGCTCGTACTTTCTGACCTCATCCTCATCGGGGGCGTAGAGCAGCAGCTGCTTGATGTGGGCCGGCTCCAGCCTGTCCGTGCTCATGTCCATCAGGACCTGGCGAAGCTCGGCGGGTGAGAGCTTCAGATGGGCGATGAGGATGGCTGCGCAGGCGGAGGGGTTTGAAAAGTAGGCGGGGTTTGTCAATCGAAAATGTTAATGGCACAGAAGCCTGGGGCAACTTAGCCGAGCCTGGAGGCAAGAGTCCCGCTGTCGCCATGGCAACAACATGACAGCAGCAATAAAAGCATTTCAAATACCGATACATTACAGTCAGTTAAGGCGCCACCACTTATACTTATATCTAAGTATTATTCACAAATAATAATAATAATAATAATAATAATAAATATTATTGCTCATAAATAGGTCCCATTTGGGTGCTTAGATGTTTCCTCGCTCGGCGTGTACTCACATGCATTGTAGGCTTTCTTGTGGGACAGAATCTCCACAACGTCTTTCTTTTTCAGGTTCTCAGACAGTATGGTGGGCTCTAGAGGAGACACTGGTCATTTTAACAACAGTGTGAGCATGGGTTCTCCAGGCACCACTAATCGATAATAATAGACACACATATTTCAGGATGATGGGTGTAATAGCACAGTTCTGTCATGTGACTCCCTTGAGGACACCACTGATGAATAAGATTTGTCTTCCTCGTGGCAGAACGGTGCTATTGGTGAATACTGGGTGCGTTTGGGGGGATAGGGTGCCTGATGGAGAATGGATTTGTAGAGAAGGTGTATGTCCATGACTGCAAAAGTACAAGCAAAACAAGCCATGTCATTTATAATAAACGCACTCAAATTTAAATGTATGTAGGGAAGGGGTGCCCAAACCATTTCCTGCGAAATATTAAAGGTGAGGGGACTAAGGTACACTTCTTTGGCTCAGATAGTGCCAAACGTGTGGTAGCAACCAGCCGAGGAGCCGAGGCTGCATGAGTGCTGCCGGTGCTGTATGCTAAGCCATCTGAACGAACTCTTAGCTTGGTGTTAAAGGTCACAAAGTAAGTTAGTGTGATATTTTTAAATATGTATAATTAATAATGGATACATGTTATTTTTACACCATGCCAAGGGCTAATAAGACACAAGGTGGGGGGCCAAAAACAGCCCCGAGCCGCACTTTGGACACCCGTTAACTTTGCCCAGAAAGCAGGGGCGTGGCCTGGAGGCCATTTGCAGCCCATTCTACAAATGGAATTTAACAAGAAAACAAAAAAAAACCTACAGCAAAAATAAAAATGAAACAGCCATATTTCTACAATAATAATAATAAAAAGTCATGTCAAAATCAAGAGAAAAAAGTTGCAATCCATTCCAAAAAAGTAGTATTTTTATGAGATGCAACAACAAATTAAGTTGTCATTTTAGTAGCATAAATTTGAAATATTAAAAAAGACATTTTTTTAAATTATAATATTATTTTCAAAAAACAGAACAAAACAACATATTAAGTTGTCATTTTAGTAGCTTTAAGTTGACATATTAAGTACATTACATTTGATTTGATAATAATATTTTTTTATATAATTTTTGGAATATTAGGTCAAGGAAAAAGTTACGATGATAAAGTAAAATTATTGATTTAATAAAGTCATAAATACGAGAAATTAAAAAAAGTTGCAATTCTACAAGAATAAACCTGAAATATAATGTGTAAAAATAAAGTATTCTTAGCAGCATAGAGTTGAAATACTTAAAAAACCTACTCCGGTTTTCCCCCCACATTCCAAAAACATGCATATTAATTGACGTCCCTAAATTGTCCATAGGTGTGAATGTGAGTGTGAATGGGTTGTTTGTCTGCCCTGCGATTGACCGGCGACCAGTCCAGGGTGTACCCCACCTCTCGCCCGAAGTCATCTGGGATATGCTCCAGCATACCCCCGTGACCCTACTGAGAATAAATGGCATAGATAGTTGATGGATGGACTTTCACCCAGAGTGCTTTTCCTTGCATTCTTTCATTTTTCAGTATGTGGCCCTTGCTGGAAAACGTTTGGACACCCCTGCCATGGAGGTATACTTTGTTCAAACAGTATGAGGTGTAATGAAACATGATGAACGACAAGAAAAAAAACCACAAGAACTTACTGGATCTGCGTTGAGTACCGAAATGCAGATCAAGATCCAAGTACTTCACCATGTCAGTGAGCTTGTCGTATTCGGAGTCCTCCCCGAGCTGAGTAAAAAAAGGACACTTTGTACTCCCTGGTGTCTAATAGCAGGATCAAACAGTTTCTACTTGGCTGATAAGTCCTACAGAAACTAGGCGGTTCTGTAGCCGCAGTGACTCATCAGCACAATTAACGTAGGTGGCTCATAGAAAAAGAACATCTCCCCGCTCACTCGAAAATAAACTGCATGTTTGAGTGTTTGCTTCTGGATGCCCACCTGACCCCAAATGGTGCCCTCGGAGTTTTCCACCTGCTCCCAGCGCAGCCTCTTCACGCTCATGTGATTAGTGTCGGAGGCGTGACCCGGCTTGGGCAAGGGAGGCGGGTCGCAGGGCGGCGGCATAGGTGGAGGAGGAGGCGGGGGTGCCTGGGTTACGATAAATGTTTAACAAACTTGAATAATGATTTTGGAGTGCACATCAGACATCACCTGGTGTGATTCTTCCTCCTGACGGGAGGATTTGGTGTGGCTAGGCAAAGTGGAGTGAGACTTGGAATGCATTGTTGACGTAGGACTGCCGTGTTTCTCACACCGGGACGGGTTGTGATCTTCGAGGGATGGCGGCAACGTGCCTTGGTAGCTGTGCTGGTGGTGGAGCTGGTGATGCCTGTGCAGGACGAGCCGGCTCGGCCGCAGCGTCTGTGGGGACGGCTGAGGGGACTGCTGGAGGATGGGCTGGGGCTGGCTCAGCTGCCGCTGGAGGTAGCTGGGATGGGACGAGCGTAAGATGGTGGTGGCCGTAAAAGTGGTGTGGCCGCGGGAGAGACGAGTGGATGGGACCTGGAAGCGCTGGTCCACCGCCTCCTCACCGGTGGGGAGCACCTTGTGGAGAGGGGGGCGGCTGGACAGGAGGGTCCTCAGAGGCGGCGGAGGAGGAGGGATGATGGGGTGGTGGGGCTGGAAGGGCATTCGGCTGCGGGGGACGTGTTCTGGCGAGAAGCGGACCGGTGGCCTGGGGTCAGTGAACTGAACTGGAGGCGGTATCAAGGACTGGTAGGGCGGGGGCGGTGGTGGGCTCTGGGTGGGAGGAGGTGGGATGTGCTCGGAGCCAGAAGAATAGCAGGGAGAAGAAACCTCATCGCTGCTACTGTGGTCCTCACTGCTGCCACTACTGAGCTGTCGACGCATGAAGCCCACGCTGTGATCCTCTGGGTAGCTCATCTGAGGGAGGAAACACTCACTTAACAAGCTTTTAAAGAATTCTATTTCCGATCTTACAAAGAGTCTAATAAGCGCTAGTGAAAAATGTTGGCTTTGCAAATTTACATAATCATGTTGAATTTTGACTGAGACTTTTAGGGAGGTTTTAATGAAGTACCAAATTATCACAGACTTGCATTTATCCTATGTGATCGCAGGAGTGCCAAAATTAAAACATGTGAAAATATAAAGAGAGTCAATAATACAAAAATATACTAATGTAGTCACATTCTTTTACCAATGTTGTCTTTATTTTTTCTGTATTTTGTTTGTTTTGATTTTCCTTCTTTGTCTTTTTCATTGCTCTTTCTCATTGTATTTACCCGACGGCTCAAGCTGGCGACAAAAAGCAAAGGCAAATGCTGTGGGCGGGTCTTTCTGCCAGGGCGACTAGTCCATACCCTATCACACAATTCCTGCTTGCAGTGACTGTGTAGTAGCGATGGTTAAATGTAGCGAGTGACCTGAAAAGAGCCTAACAGCCTGGATGGAACTAGTCATTCAGTAATTAGAAAATGCAAATGGAAAAGACAAAGACAAAACTGAAAAAGAATCTGACTACATTTGTATATTTTTGTATTATTCATTCTCTTTATATTTCCACATGTATTTTAATTTAATTTTGGCAGTCCTGTGATTCCTTATTTTCTGACAAAAACTGCACAAAAGGCAATAACAATAATTAAATTGGTACTATTCTGATGCTGTCAATCAAAAACAAGCTTTTTTTGTAAATGTAACTTTTGAATATAACCAACTTTATACCTGAACAGTACCTATGCTATACATATACGACAAAAATGCCATTAACACAAACAAATATGCTAAAAAAAAAAAACGTGAAAATCAAACATATTTCATCTTAAAACACATGCAGCTCATACATAATCAGCACCCCCTCCCATCAACTTATCAAGCAGAAGAAGAATGAACAATACAGAAACTTAAGACATACTTTATGTCACTAAAACCCCATTTTAACCATGGCTTTTTGTTGGTATACAGTAGACCCCTAGTAACATCAACAGAGGTTGATTTGACGGCGCTATCTGCAGGGGAGCAAAGAGCCCTGGAGCTGTTAATTCAGCAAAGGGCGCCGTCTCAAAAGTCCGTTCACGCAACATTTTCCCGCAGGAAGATGCTTTCTCAAGATGTGGCGTGCAACTGTGCAATTCTGTCCTCTGTACAGTATATCTGTCTTTACGTGTAAAACCAAATATGAAATACATTTAATAACTGGATAAGCGGCATAGGAAATGGATTGATGGAACTGAGAGAGGCATAATACAGGGTTTAGGGCCATTTATGGGTGCGACCGTTATTTACGTTTTGCAATCCGCACAGGGTGTTGGGAAGGGGTGGGGGTCTACTGTATACTGTAATAAGACTGTAGCGAGTGTACTTTAATCATATTTTACTTACAGGCACACTTCTTCTGAAACCACGACACGCACCTTGATATATCTGTTCATGTAACACAAGTGTTCATTGTAGCGTACGTTAGAGAGCCTCTAATGATAACAAATGATACCAAATGTACATTTACTATATAGGCTAATAGTTTTCAAAATACATTTTGCCATATAAACGCTGATGATGCTAACCCTCACCTCCTCATAGTCGTTCTCGCCCGCCACATAGTCATCCACGATGGTGACCCGGTGACCAAGCTGCTCGCTGAGGGCGTCCAGGAACTTGTCCGTGTCCCGGCTGCGTGGTGGGCGGGAGAAGGTGAACAGCTTCCTGCGGCGGCTCAGCGTGCTAGGGCTGAGCTGGGGGGAGGCGGGAGGGCTCTCCAGGCTGACATAAGGGTTTGAGTCCGCGCTGCTTTGATGGTGGATCCCATACACCTGGCTGGGGAGGGGCTCCTTCCAGGTGAGGGACAGGCCCGATTTTCGGTTACCTGCAAAGTTTACATGAATGCAGTTGTTGAGCTTACGGACTCTAAATGCTGTTTGTGGTTCTCCCATAGGTTGGCACTCAAAACGGTTTGGAGAAAATGCATGTAATGCAGTTACCCTCAAAGTTGTATAATCATTAGACCATGTCTAATGATTAGTTGCCTCTGCAATTTTTCAGCCAATTTTGCTCAAATTTTACATGCGCACGCGTGCCAGTCCCTAAAAAGCAAAACTTTTTGACTCGCGGGCCACACCATGACTGTATAGAACACTGTACTTGCTCATGATGCAACGAAACGAAAACACAACGCATTCATAGCAAGTTAACTCATCACCAAAATCAGTGCTTCTCAAATAATGGGGCAGGCCCCCCTGGGGGATGCACTGAACTGTCAGGGGGGGGCGTGAGAGGCAGGGAGTACTTTTAATGTCACTGAAGAATATGTACACATTTATTGTACTCAACATGCAATTTGACTCTAAAATACGCTTGCATGCTTCATAGCTCTCCTTTTTTTTGCATTTTCATGATTACACTTTTGAGCTTTGCAAGTCATATTGCTGGCCACGGTTTGGATGTTAAAGCTTGGCGGGTGGAAGTTTGCCTAAAATACCATTGGGTGTTGAGTAGAGCACATTGAACTGTGTGAGAAGTCAGTATGACTATTGAGGTCAAACATTGGGGTATACTGTACCAGCAGGGCCACCATGTGGTGTATGTGTCAGAAAAACAACAGCACAAGCAACACAGTAGGGGCGCACATTGTGACAAATTTCCACGGATCAGAAGCGTTACACCATGAGGCGTCCAAATTTTCCCCCGTGAGTGTATGCACTGTTGTTTTTATTGATGATGTAACAATGACACATTGGTCATTGCCAAACAGGCACAGCACAACTCCATCTGAAGCACTTTTGTATGTGTGTGTGTGTGTGTGTGTACCTGTGAGAGGGGGAAGTGTGAGGGGGGAGAGAGAGCGGCCATAGGCCTCTGTCTGTCCGGGCCCCTCAAGCTCTGCCGGGGAGCCCCCGTGCAGCGGGGACACACTCTTCCCTGCGTACACGTTCTCCAGCTCCGTGTACACACCTGACATCTATGAATGGAGGCATGATTAGCACAAAGAAGACGGCGGTACTTTGAAGGTCTGCCGGCTACACTGACCTTCAAATGTGTCAAGAGCACAAAAAATAGCAAGCTCGCTTAATGCCAACGCTAGGCATTATACCTACATGACTTAGATCAGGGGACTCCGGGAAGGAGGTTCCGTCTCCTGACTGCCTCTCCTCCTGGCTTGCACATTCATCCACATGAATTCCTGAAGCACAATAAAGCATGAGGAGTGGCGCCTCCTTGCATCCTCCCCCAGTTATGAGGGGAGAGAATGAAGCAGCGTATTGTAGAGCATGGCGGATGCTTGAAAAGCTATGCAGACAGTAATGACCCCCTGCTGTGAAGGTGATGCAGGCTAGGATAATTGGCTTAATTGCAATATCTAACAAGCGATGGCGTTATTGCTCCCGGTGTTGTCCTTTGGGGAGCAACGCGTACCCATTCCCAGGTGAGTGCCGATGATGCAGTCATCAGAGCTCCTCTCTCGCAGGCAGCCGCTGCGGTATGACGTTGCAGGTATTCGCATGGAGCTGCTCCGCCGGTGGTGTTCCGGTCCATCCGGCTCTAAGACGGCTGCAGAACATCCAGTTTTACAAAAACATATCAGCTTACATTGGTGTTATTGGTGGCAATATACACACACACACACGATGACTACGTTTCCAAATGCAAACAAAGACCACAAGCTTGGACTCACAGCTGCTTTTGAAACCCAGGAAACGGGACAGTTTGTTCTGGCAGCGTTCCTGCTCATCGTAGGTCAGCAGCTGGTTAATAAACTGCCAGATCATCTGCTTGGCTGGCGTGTCCAACACAGGGAACACATCCACAATAAGAGTGTCCACGTTCCTGCAAAAAAAAAACACCAACAGTGGATGAGGAAACAATATGATCGAACAGTGGGAGTATCCCACTCGACAACAGATGTTATTTGGAAGTTGTTTTTTTTCATTGCCTTGATTTAGCCCAGAAATAGACGTGAAAATTGGGCTGAGTTTAGTTTGACCGATAGCCCAACAATAGACGCTTTTCAATCAAATTTAGACAGGAAAGGGACGTCTTTTTACCTTACACTTTTCAACTAAATCCAAACGTTGTGTCAACGTATGGTAATGACGTCTTTATTCCCTTGAGGGTTTTTTAGGCTGTACAGTTTTTAGTTGGACTGAATCTGCTTTTTTCTTGCCATCCAAAAAAGAAACGTAGAACCCTGGTACAAAGCCCTAAAACCCTGATACGTTTTAACCATCCGTTTTTATTAGCATGGGTTAGTTTCTTTATTAGTTTGTATGCAATGTTATGTTGAGTAATGACCTCCGGTGATTCCCGACGACTTCTTGTGTAGCTCATGATTGGTTCCTGCCAAGTATAGAGCTACTGATTCGTGCGTGCCACAATATATCATTATATGTTGCTTATAGTCCAAGTGCGGCTTATATATGTATAAATATTATTTAAATATTATTTTCTCTCTTAATTTAGTGGGTGCGGATTATGCCCCAGAAATTCACTGATTCTCCACATCTTCTATTCCAAATATTGTTAACATCTGGTGGCAAGCGTACAAATGAGCTGCCTCATTGCCTTTCCCTCGGTCCCCTTCTCCTGCCTACCACATCCTCAGCCTCATGTATTGTACTGTCTCCCAGGCAACAGTGACTCCTTTCTGAGCTTGTCAGTGTATGCCAGATGGATAACATTATTTTTTAGAACTCCAGCTCACTGCCTAATGAGGAATATTTTAAGTCGTGTTATACTCACCTGTGCTGGAAGAAGGCCTCCAGGGCCTTGCAGACTGTGTACCTCTCCTGGATGGTCAGCAAGTGCTCCAGCTGCTGGCTGAAGGTCCGCCCGTGGACTTTGATGCTCGGTGGGAGGATCTCCGCTACCCACTGAAGGGAGCTGAGGACTGGAGATCTGAGGAACATTTTTTCACAAGAAGTTTCAGTACTTCATGTGCTGGAAAAAAGCTGTCCCTGCATTTTTTTAAGCAGTCACCTGGAGCGTGGTAATGTGTTAGAAGACACACTAGGAGTTTCCTCCAGGTCTGTCGGGTCTGAGGAGTAATCCGATGGACCGTCCTCCACAACCAGAGTCGGCATGGTGCCACTGCCTTGCAGCATGGACACGACTTTCTCATGGGAACAGTTCCTACTCAGGGAAGATAAAGTAATACGAGAGAGAAGAGAGAAACTCATTTTAATATTTATTTAATAACATGTATTCATATCGGAGTGGCAGCACAAGAAATGAGATCCAATACAAAAATTTACAGTTGTTATTTGGGATTGGAGTAACACGGCACTGCAAACCAAAGGTGGGATTAAAATATTGGTATTATTGATACCAGGGTAGCATCGGTATCGGATTGATAATAGCGTGTTAAATAAATATTTTTCAATTATCTTCAATGTTTATTTTCACAATTTTTTTTATTACCAGAGGTTCCCAAACTTTTTACAATCACGTACCCCTTGAGACATTTGACTAGAAGTCATGTACCCCCTAGTCCTCCACACTTAAAAAACATAAACCATTGCTGGTAAGCAATGCATGATGGGAAGACGTTAAAAAAGTTTTTTTTCTATTTTAAACCTTTTATTTTAAACTAGTCTTGTATATTTCTTAGCTACGTCTGTGAATATTCTCATTCATCCAGGTCATTGTGTTCTCAGGGCATGCAATCGATCGCAACCGGACTGTTCAGGTTGTCATATGCGCCCTGCGACTGGCTGGCAATCAGTCCAGAGTGTACCCCGCCTCTTGCCCAAAGCCAGCTGGGATAGGCTCCAGCATACCTCTGTGACCCTAGTGAGGATAGGCGGCATAGAAAATAGATGCATATAATCATGATGGTCTTGAAAAAAGTATTGGTATTGGCAATACGGGACCATTATGTACTTGATACCAAAATCCGTAAATCGCCCACCTCTCCTGCAAACTCCAACCACCATTTTAAAATTCGAAATACATATTGTTAAATTAATATATCTTAATATTGTAATAAAGGCGGCATATCTGACTCATCTTTTGTATAGACCTCATCACATAGTGCAGGTGTACAATAATATTCTTCAGTCCAACGCCCACGCACTGTATGCTCCATGCCATCCTTAAGGTCGAGAAGTCGCAAAGTCCACACAAGGCCTCCCACTAGAAAAGTTATGCTTATATAAACAGCCGCTTGCATTTGTGAAGTCTTAGAACACCGAGTTCCCCTCTTTCAGCTCAGAATATAAGAAGACCGATGTGCTCATAAGTTTCCTGCAGTCACATTACGGTATCGCGGGGCTTTGATTTATAGCTGACACCCCGTCTTGACAGCGTGTTCTGTTTCAATGCAGCCAGTGTGAGATAATAATGAGAAGACTACGACAGCAGCAAACAAAAGTGATGGATTTTCCAGCACAGTGGGACTTGAGTGAGAATAAGCGGCCATACGTGACCCGGTAGGTGTAAACATACAGCCGCTAGTAACAAGCGTATGAAACAAAAAGCCAACCTCATGTCCAGTCCATTCAGGAAGAGGATGCGGTCGCCCGGTTTGAGTCCACACGCTTCAGCGGGACTATCTAGAGGGAGAAATAATGGCAGAAAATCAGACACGAAAGGGGGTGTTTTCACACATTTTCACACAATTTAATTAGTTCCCGACTCGACTGCGATGAGTGAATTTCCTCCAAGTATCATTCATTATTAATAAATTGAAGGATTTCGTAGTTTTGGCAAACAAAACCTGCTTAGCAGGTTCTAAATACAGTTTTTAACATTAACAAAAAAGATATACATATATATAGTATATATACAGGGTTTTCATTTATTAGACATCTATTCATTAATTCATTTTCTATCCATCCATCCATTTTCTATACCGCTTATCCTCATTAGGGTCACGGGGATGCTGGAGCCTATCCCAGCTGACTTTGGGCGAGAGGCGGGGTACACCCTGGACTGGTCGCCAGTCAATCGCAGGGCACATATAGACAAACAACCAGTCACACTCATATTCATACCTATGGACAATTTAGAGTCGCCAATTAACCTAACATGCATGTTTTTGGAATGTGGGAGGAAACCGGAGTACCCGGGGAAAACCCACACACGCACGGGGAGAACATGCAAACTCCACACAGAGATGCCCAACGGAGATTTGAACCCAGGTCTTCCAGATCTCCAGACTGTGTGGCCAATGTGCTAACCACTCAGCCACCGTGCGGCTCTAATTCATTTTCTATACCGCTTATCCTCATTAGGGTCGCGAGTTTTATTTGACATTTTACATTAAATATTTAATTTCTCAAGTGCTCAGATCAATGTAAAGAAATGTCTAAAAAATGTGAAGAGTTAACAGTAACCCTACTTTGGGCCCACCCTGTATTATTCAGTATCTATATATATGTATATTTATACTGTATATATAAACAATTATTAGTTTTTTTACTTAATGAGCTGCATCAAAAGAATATATTTTTTTCTTGACTAGTCTTTTTTACATGCATGATTGTGCTGTGGAGGGAGCGAGCATGCAGTGTTTTTGGCTTTATAGAGTATTTTGATTATTTATTTCTACTAAGAAAGTCTCCCATAAAGCATCCTACCCATACAGAACAGCAGGCAGACCATTGGAGGTTTTTTTAAAGCAGAACAAGAGCACATTTCCCAGTGAACAGCCTGTCCCAGATGCACAGAGAAGACGTGGAAAGCAAAGAAAGATAAGGACCACGTGAGATTTTGTGTATAGGACCAGCAAGAGACAAGCTGATGTTCATGTGACATTCAATTACACCAGCCAACACCGCTGTCACAGCAAAAACAATGCTTGGTGGGAACTCTTGTGAGTGAGCCCTCATTTCCTCAGCTGCCAGTACACTTTGTCACACCTTTAGTAGATGTCACCGGGACCATCTTCTGGTCCTCGGCGGAGGAATCTGTGATCACGACGAGTCACGCCAGCCACCCCCACCGTCTCCATATCAACCTCCATAAGGTCCACTGAGTCAACGCGCTCATCAGCACATGATGGTGGGAGATGGTGGTGGGTGAGAGCTGTGCTGTCATCATCAAGCACACACACTCTCACATGTCCGGACAGGAACTGTAGGCACAGTTGCCTGCTGCGGTTCAGTTTATTCCCAGAATACTTAGAGGTAACCAAGACATATAAGCAGTAGTTTGCAGTGTCAGTCAACGCAATGTATGTAAGCAAAGAGCAACAATATTTTGCTATGATATGCTGTAACGTCCAGCATTTCAGTATGAGAGATTCTATAGGTTGTGTTCCAGCTAACGCTACAGATTGGAACTATATTTTTACAAATTTAGAAACTGAAAATAAGCTGCAGGCAAGCTATTTGCACTCTTATATATTCCTTACCTACCTTGTTGTTTTGTATTAAGCATTATGTAAATATTGTATGTTTTGCATTAGGAAAAATTTAATTTGGGTGATATGGCAGGAAACTATACAGTTCCAATAAAGGGCCAATAAAAAAATTAAGGCGATTGAGATGCAAAAGCCGCACGGCGGCTGAGTGGGTAGCATGTTGACCTCACAGTCAGGATGTTCAGGGTTCAAATCTCCTTTGGGCATCTCTGTGTGGAGTTTGCATGTTCTCCCCGTGCGTGCATGGGTTTTCTCCGGGTACTCTGGTTTCCTCCCACATTCCAAAAAAATGCATGTTAGGTTCATTGGCGACTCCAAATTGTCCATTATTGTAAATGTGAGTGTGAATGTTTGTATGTCTGCCCTGTGATTGACTGGTGACAAGTCCAGGGTGTACCCCGCCTACCGCCCAAAATCAGCTGGGATAGGCTCCAGCATACCCGCGACCCTAATGAGGATAAGCGGCATAGAAAATGGATGGATGTGGTGCAAAATCCAAAAATCCAAGCCTAATGAAAGCTGATGTAATTTTTAACATGTGTGTGTATGATAGGAAAAAGTATACTAAGTCAAAGGTAATCATACATATCGATTATTTATTTACTTACTTATTAATGTCACTGTGCACCATCAGCCTGCTTATGGCGCTTCTGTCTTATCAAAGTCCAAACGCACTTATTGCTACATTTATCTCCGCACAACAAACCCCCCCTGCAGCTCCAACAACTGGCACCACAGCACACCCCCTTCTGTGTGTCCCTGAACATGCCGTACACACACGCCAAGCGGGAACGGGTTTACGGATAGAAACACACCTGGAATGACAGAGTCGATGCAGACTGGAGCGTGACCTCGCAGTGTGAAGCCGAAGGTTTTCTTCCCCCTGTAGACGCGTATGAGTCTGAGGAAGAGATAGCAGAGAAGATGTGACTTCTTTGAATAAATGCATGTGCAGTGTAGAGAAACCCAAGGGCGATACACACACGTATGGTATAGCCACACGGCAGGTTGCTATGGAAACTGCTTCGGGCAAGCTTGCTTGATGTGTAAACAAGAAATAAGCGACCTTAAAATTATCACAGCAGAATACACAACGTATTTCTTTGCAGTTTGCCAGCTGTTACATAAGTCAATACTGATGAGACGGTGGCGCGCGACGGGCGTGCGCCGTTAACGTGAACATACAGCTGAAGGCCGGACAGACGGCCCCCCGAAGATTACGTAACTCAACCGAAGCGTAGACAATGGGCTTAGAAAACGGTCTAAAAGCACAAGGTGGTGTAGAAAGTCTCAGCTGGATGAATGATTGCCTTGACAGACCATAGTCGCACATCAATGTGTGCATTTTTAGGTATGATCTATTCAATATATACAACGTAACAGGGGAGGCAGCTGCACTAAAAGAGCACTTACACAAAGCATCCCCCTCTCATGTACCCAACACAAAAGCAGTATGAGCATACATTATTACTACACACTTTCTATTTTACAAGCTAGATCCCAGATATTCGGCATGCCAATGATGAGAAACAGCAAACACACCACATATGCCCTTTTTTGTAAAGCCCATTATATGGCTCTCACTGTTCTTAAATGTATTTTTAATTAAGTTTAACACAATTATGGGAATACAGTCGACATAACGTACAGTCACGCCTTAAAGCATCTTCCCGCTGGAAAATATTGAGTGAATTGACTTGTGAGATGGCGCTCTCTGCTGGATTCATAGCTGCAGCACTCTTTTTTTTCCCCTGCAGATAGCGCCATCAACCAAGTTTCTATAAAAAAAAAACTATAGCAGTGATTCCCAACAACTGTGCCGCGATGCAGTAGTGTGCGGCAAAAGATTCCCAGGTGTCCAATTTCACTTAGTTGGAAAGAAAATTATTTGTTGACTGCAAACAATTAATTCCTCTTCCACTAGATGGCAGAAACTACGAAATGAACCTGTGTATCCACCTCTTGCCAGTCATAGAACAAATTAGGCTGCGCCATGACATTTTTTAAATATAAAATGTGAAAAATGGAAGTGGAAAAATGAAAAAAAATCAGTTCAATTAAATGATGACTGAATAAATCCCTAATTATTTTTAAAAATAACTCAAATTAAATTATTAAAAAATGTAAAATGTAAAACAATATTATAAATATAAATACATTTACATACAGTGCATTTATATATGTATATAATTGATGAAGACAATATTTAATTACTTAACAAAAATTGCAATTATATGTAATGATAAATTAATAAATCATTAATTATTTTTAAAATAATTCTAATTAAATAACAAAAAATGTCATAAATATAAGGAGAGTATATATATATATATAATGGTAGTGATGGTGTTAAAGGAAGCTTGAGTGCATGTGTTGTTGTGTTGTTGTTGATTCTTGCAATGAGATGTCATACTTAATAATGTGTGTGTGTTGTGGGCTAAATAGTGTGGTAAATTGTGTCGGGAGTGTTTCACACCTCTCCATGATTTTCAATACTGTTTCCAGAATTAAAGGAAGTTGCATGCTCACCTTTGATTGGGTCCAATGGGGGGATGCGTGGGTATCCCGGAGACAGACTTCCTGTGACCTCTCTCTCTCTCCGCCTCGCCCCTTTCCCCGGGTTCCCCTCCATCCCGGGGCACCGAGCTCGCCCGTTTGCTCCCGTGGTGGCGGTCCGAGTGATCCTCGCTGCGGCTACGACGTATTCTGCCTTGCGGCTCGCTGATGCTCTTGCTGCGGCACAGCCTGTTGATCACGTTCTGGGAGACGGACTCATCAAAGCGCTGCCGGTGCTTCTTGGGAATGAAGATTCTGGCCAACATGGCAGCATGTGAAGGGAAGAGGAAGGTAATATTAGTCCATGAGAGTCGACCTAGAAAAAACGGGAAGGATCTATAGCGCAGATCCAACTTGATCTGGAAAACTTGCTTGTTTACATCCAGCGCAAATCAACGGGTCTCCGGGAAAAAAGGCATTTAACAGACAGACTGACAATCTTTCGCTCACATATGGCGAGTTGAAGAAGTCAAGACTGCGGCAGTGAGGAAGCAGAGCTCGACTACAAAGATAGAAAAAGGTGTGGGAGTGATGAGGATGGGATTCCTCCTCTGCTACTGTACCTCCCTCGACTTAGCCTCTCTCTCTCCATCTACAGCGTCTCCCACGCTTCCGTCCATTCGTCACCTCAACACGAGCGCAACGCAGGAAGTCGTCATTGTCTTGTTGACCTAAGGCCCCTTTGTTTTTACCGTTTCAATGAAGTGAATCAGCACCCTCTATTCTGCCTTTTGTTTCTGTCAGGGAACCGAATACTGGCTGGAATTGTAAGGCTGCTCTTCTAAAGTGAATCACAGGAGCCAACAGAAGAGTGACGATGGTAGTCTCTTCACACCAACAACATCCCAACACTGAATCGTCTTCAGGTATGGATGGATGGAATACAACCGTGTATAACATTGCATTTGTTCATACCAGGCCCGGGAACCCGCAGTGGTGTTAAAAAGTGTTTGCCCTTTTCCTAAAGGGAGTTTAGCCCAAAGCTAATAAGCGGTTGGGCCACCCTTAGCAGCAACAACTGCAATCAACCGTTTTCCATAACTTGCAAGGAGTCTCTTAGAGAGCTGTGGAGGAATTCAGCCACCTTGGAGACTTCCAAAAAGTTCATTAGCATTAAAGCTGCAGACACACAAAACGGGTCCAGCATCAATGATAGATTCCAATGTAGTATCGGAGGATCTCTGAGACTTATTCAAGCAAGTAACATCATTTGTTGTCTTGCTGATAGATATGCTGATAGACAAAAGGTAAAAACACCTGGTACTGCTACTACTCTACTATAACGGTACTAGTATGCCACTGATATTCATGAATTCTTGAAGCCGGAGCCTCTTGTAGTTAACTTTAAGCAAGAGGCATACTACTACTATATACTAGTATATATACTAGTACAGTACTTGTTTGTTTTTATTATTTTACCATGACTGTGTGGTGCTTAGGAATGGCATTTTTTAACTACAGCGTTTCTGGCACACTCTAGCGGTTACATCGACAATTGCAGCTTCAAACATGAAAAAAATGTAAATGATTTCTGAATGCAAAAAAATAAAGCAGTGTAGAAGTGCCTTATACTGAAAACACACTTTTACAAAATCAAAATCTTGCCTTTATAGTGTCTCGCTAGGTTTGAACATTGCTCCCTTTTTGAAAAATGTATTAATTAATAAGTGATCTCTCTTTCATGGTTAAATATGGCCCGCTATTAATTTTTTTATTGCATATTTAATCAAATTGTACTTATTCTTTGTCCAAATCAAATATATACAAGCATAAAAATGACCAAATAAACTAATTACATGAAATCAAATACAAATACAAGGCATAAGAAGCATTCTAATTGTGAATGTAGTGCCGTATTCTACATTGGCCACTACGAGTCAGTAATTGTTCGGTGAGATAGGCACTAAACTCATCGCTAAGGTTCCCCAGGGAACAGATTTACTGCGACACTGCAGCAGGTGTTTTATTTACATCTTAAATTACTTATTTACTCTAATTTTGTCTACTATACTGGGTAATACGGACGTAAAGCCGCCACCACAATATATGTATGTATTCTAATGGCTTAAATACGCGGTCCAGAAAAAAACCTTTTTATTAATATTATCTTATTTATTTCTAATATGTCTTGTTTTTTGTGATTATGTCTACTATATTGGGTAATACAAATGTAAAGGTGACCATAGGGGTGCTATTTCATGTGTACAGGGCTCTAATAATGTTAAAAAAAAACATTTTTAGAAGATCATAAACAAGTTTTCTATGGCGTAACTACAAAAACATTCCATTTAATAATGTTGAATCACAGTCAGGCCTAGGACCAATTAACCGCAATAAACGAGGGGGGGGTCGTATATGTTGTGTTGTCCATTCATTAAAAGGGGTTGACAGTGGACATGTTAGGCAAATGTGATCAGGAACAGATGTAGGTCACATATTCTTAGCTTGCTCCTACTGTCTCTGCAGATTTTGGTGTGTGTGTGTGCTGAGACAAGTCTCAACAATAAACAGAGCCATGGGATTTAAATAAACGTGCATTCAGGAAGGTGTCAACACCCACACAGCTACTTGCTGTTTGTTCTCGACCGGTCTCTGCTTAGTGTCATCTAAACTAATACAGAATGCACGTGTGTCTAATTGGGCAGCATGCTGTTATCAGCGTTTTATTTTTCCAAACAACGCAAAGTGAGCGACACGCTGAAACAGCCAGCTCATCACACAAAAAAAAGTTTCCTGCCAAGGCTCAACTCATAGAAACTAAATGAGTGTCTTGATTTGACCTCGTTTATAAGGAACAGAGAATCTATAATTATCCGATAGAAGCTTGCAGAGGAGGAAGCAAGCAGGGAGAAAGGGATGTGTTCCTCCGAAGGGAAGAATGACAAGCACAAAACTACAAAGAAGAGACCTCATTTCATTTGAAGTATACAGATGCTGGCCAAAAGGAATAAAAATGGACATATTTGATTCGGATGTGCAGACAAGCACATGACAGAACAATCAAAGAATGTACATATCTTTGAAAACTACACTTAGCGTCTAATGTGGCACATTCTACACCATATCAGACCAAGATACAAGGTGCTGAAAGTAAATGGCAAATACAGTGTATTTTTCAATTAATAATGTAACATTATGTTATTGTATTTTATTACTTGTCAATTTGTTATTCTTCTGTCTGACCCCCCCCCCCTCCAAAAAAAAAAAAACTAAAGCTATGTCATTCAACCTCGGGTTAGTAATAATTTATAAATAATAAAGCAGATCATGTATACTTTAATAAAACAACATACAGCATGCAGTCCCTTGTTTATCAACGTTAACTGGTTCCAGACCACCCAACCGCGATAAGTTAGAGCATATACAACCTGTTTAAGCTCTTCTAATAATAGTTTTTAGCAATATTATCACCCACTAGACATGAAATAACACTCATATTGTCTCCTCTATACTTAGATTAATGGCCATGGCTAGGGGCTATTGTCACAATGGAACATTTGTGACACCTAGTGGCCAGTGTTGTACAATACCACTGCAATGGAGCATGAACATTCACACAGGAGCTGCTGTCTGCATCCCTACTTATTATAGATAAAAACGTATTTCTGTCTGCAATTAAGTGCGTTACTATGGACAAAACATGTGATTAATGATGATGAAACAATTTCATCGACTGACGGCCCTGATTAAAACATCAACAACAACTGCATTTTTTATTTCCGACAGCTTTTTTTCGAGTCTAGCTCACATGATTAACTGAAAACCGGGGTGGCGGCCGTCTCGTGCTGCACCTGAATGTCAAAAACAGCCATTTTTTCAGGTGCATCTATCATGTGTGTGTGTAAATTGTGTCTGAAGATCCCTCTTCCGAATTTTGGTATCGCCGGGGGAGCTAAAAGAAGGTTCTAAGTCATGAGCTGCTTGTGCATTGTTGCATGTGAGCTGTATCTGCAGCAGCTGCCTAAACACTATCATTAACAGCGCTATTAAGAAGGCATTAAAGGGCAAGCTATCACCTCAAAGAGGTTTTAGACTCTTCAGTTTGGCAGTTAATAAATAAGTATGCCCATTTGCTGCATTCATAGCACACACACACACACCACTTCCCAGACTATACTGCAACACACAAGCCAGTACCTTTTCAACACAAACAAACCAGACACATCTTTGTATTCAATTACAAAATAACGGGCTCTGATATCAAATATATGCAGCTTTTACACAGGCAGCACCCACCAATCACGCAGATAAATGTCATTCTATGAATTAAATCCAAAAATTACATGCGCAGATGCCTTTAAAAACAATCCCAACTGTACTGCAGATAAAGAGCTAACAATGCATTCGGACAAATAAATATACTCACCCCAGGCAATTCATCATTTAGTGCTCGCCCATGTTACACACACTAAAACCCAAGCATAAATGTCACCACCAGGTAGGGCAGCACTGTGTTCGACACACCTCCTCCACACCTCCCGGTGCCTCTGAGGGCAATAAGCGACGTGCCGGGCTTCCTTCCCCCAAGTGTCAGCTGGAGATGGGCCGCGGAGACGGCGACAGAGAGGGAGGCGGGATAACGAGAGGAAAACACAACAGAACACAAGATGCCACCTGGGAGAAGCAGTTGCAGGACGGCAAAGCATAATAATAGTCATCATAATAATAATACGCCTCATTATCGCTAAAAAAGGTTTCTTGCCGGACATGCGCTTAAATTATTCATGGGCACATTAAAGGTAAACTGTCGGCAGCAAAAATAAAACTCACTGTGCTGGAAAGCCTTCTTACAGTCTGTTAATAGTGGGAGTAGTAGTAGTAAGGGAATAATTGGCTGCTTTTATTGGCTTTACTTGAGTAATCTGTGGACAAACCGCCTGGGGGTGCAGAGGGGGAAATGCTGCTTATGTTTCGTTTGAGGTTCTACACCTAGAGTTGTTCCAACGTTAGGAATACGCGCAAACGCCAGATGGACTGCTTAACAAATATATTTTTTCAAAACTGGCAGCCGATGAGAAGTAAACAAACCTTGCAAACGCCTGACAAGCAACCAGCATAAATGTTATTTCCATCAGGAAGAAGATGTAAATTCTACCCTCCGTTCCTAGTCGTTTTTACCAAAGACAAAGTGGCTGGGAATCTGTAAAGTCTCCGGATCAGCTCTGGGAAAAGCCTCGTGAGGAGGTTATACTTCAAGATTGCTGATTTGCTCATTTAACTGTCAATCAAAAAGGCACTCCGCCTCAGACAGATCATCCAATCATCTAGCAGAAACCGAGCGTGTGGGCCACCCCACTGCCTTGTGGACCCCCAGAGATACAGAGCGTCCAATGGGCGGGACAAAGCCGCAGATGGACACAGATGAAATTATGTATTCTACACATATGCAAGGGTTTCAAACGGAGAGGGGGAAGAAAGACAAAATAAGAGGCCAAAAGTTTACCACTTCCACGTGAAATAGGAGGAGAAGTTTCACTGACGCCCAGTGGCCAGAATACTGCATATAATATGTAGTAATATTTTTGGACTAATAATGGGCCATAGTCAACCACAAAAGAGCAATGAATGATGAATTCATTTTTGAAAAACCACGGCAACAATAACAATGATAAAGTTGATACGCTTTTATGAGTAGAAATGTCTCACCTGATGCTGGAGATGAGTTGTCGATGGTTGTCAGTGATGAGGACTTCGGGCAAGACGGAGGCCAACCAATCCACATTCTTCTCAGCCGCGTACTGCTTCAACACACTGAAGAGTCTCTCCTTCACTTCGGGCTCGTCGCTCAAAATGTGCTCAACCTGATGGTGGTAAAACAATGCAGTTGGTCCAAGAGAGGCGGCCTTGCAGCGATGATTCACATACCTTCCTGTTGAATTCCAAAGCCTTGTATTTCCGGTACAGTTTTGTGCCCCCCCCTGCGAGCTGACCGTCCTCCAGGCTGACGCCGTGCCTGCCGCCGAGGCACAGCACGCCCAAACGCAGCGTCCGACCCTGGGATGACTTGATGAGCGCCGCGGCCGTCTCGTGCTGCCTGACGGGGATCCCGTTGACCTCCATGACGCAGTCACCTGCCCGCAATCCTGCACGGCCGGCCGGGGAGCATGCCGAGCAGTCCTCCACCAGTAAGGGGCAGTCTCCCACGATAGTGAACCCGAATCGACCGTCTGGGCCCGGTATGATGTCCATCTGTTAACCAGGAACACAAAATAAGGCAACAACTAGGGCTGTCAGTTGAGTAAATGGCAATTAATCACGTTAACTCATAATTAATCACAGATAGAAATAAGTTAACTACATCATATTTTATGTGTCCGAAAGCCCTATTTGTTTAAACATGTCCTGTTGTAAGTACGTCTTGTAAAACAAATTCTGTAATGTCCAAGTGTCTGTGAATGCAGCAGCAGCAAAGGGTTATGTGATGCACCTGAATGCACCATATTAATGGATATCCATTTTGGAAATATGGGTCATTATATAATTCAAAAAATTATGAACTAAATTCATAAAATTATGAACTGAATGCTTAATGCGAGCAGCGTTTTGTCCCGCTTTGTTTGTTTGAACCCAACTTCTTAGTCCCACACTGCACAGATAGACTACTATACTGTATTTTTACCTTTTCTTTCGCCTCGTATTTGCTCCCAAATGCTGATACTACGTGGGAATGCATAAAAGTAAGATTTGATGACCTTATTGAGTGCTAATGTGCATATTTGTTTGATACGCAACCTCTCTGAAAAACAAAGCTTAAGCTCGTACTGGTGGATGGTGGCGCTGTTCATTTTGTGCTTTTAATTTGATCCTGCCATAGTTTTACACAATACGTACTAAATAAGATCAATTAGATGGCTTTAATGTACGTATGTTTTACTGATGTGTTAAAAATACCCGGTGCGCTAGTGTGTGCTAATGTTATTTACCTCCATTGACACAAGCCCCCAAATTGCTGTCCTGGGGTATGCCTGCCAATAAATAGCAGCTCGTAACCCAAATTCTAGCTTGCAGTTCAAATAAAAAAATCTGTATGGTGCCATTTTTGAAAGACAAACTTCAAGCTTGTGCTGTTGTCTCCGTAATCATTTTGTGCTTTTAATTTGATGTTGTTCCTGTCATAGTTTTGTACAATACATAATAAATAAGATCAATTTGATGGATATAATAGGCATATATTTTACTAATTGGTTGAAAATATTTCCTTCTGCTAACTCTATTTTAGTCCCATTTTTGTTTTCAGCCATGGTCATGTTGACACAAGCCCACAAATCGCCGTCCATGGCTATGCCTGCCGGTAAAAAGCAGCTATTGACCCAAATTTAGCTTGCAATTCAAAGCAAAAAATTAGTGGAGAGACGGCTTGCATGTAAAAGACACTTGTTGGTTGGGACACTCGTTTCTAAAGGTACCGCTGCATAAATGACAACCAAAAAAAAATGTCAGTGCTCCAGCAACTTCTCAAGCAATGTAATCTGTGACAAAGCAAATCAGTTTTGTCTTCCAGGGCGCCAAAGGAAAAAAGTACTGACCTGCTGTATGCAGGACACTACTCCAATGCTGGGGGGGATGTTCTTCTGAGTCTGGGCGATGGCAATGACGGCTTGCGGAGCCAACGTTGACACATTGTGGCCCTCGATTTCCAGCACCTGGTCTCCAGCCTGCAGCCCAGCCAGGTGGGCGCTGCTTCCTTCCTCCACAGACAGGATGTAGCTCGGTCCACTCCCGCCAAGCTGGAAGCCGAACTCCTCGGGCCAGCCATGGTTGGACGTGGGCATGCTGAAGACTGGAGGGAGGGGGAAGCGGCTGTTATGGGAATGACTAGAAATCTCTCAGAATCCCTCGTGAACGCGCTGGAAAGAGATGCAAATACGTTACATACCGAGCGCCACGGATGCATTCAAACCAATGGACGTGGCACTAAAGCCTTCCATCCAATAATCCAGTAAGCCCAGTACTAAGTAGGAGTACAGAGCACCACCGCAGAGCTCTCTACCCTAAACCGTGACACACACCAATGGTCCCCGACCTGCTTCCCAAGCTGAATTGAGGCGTCACAGAGATTGTGACCTTAATTAGCCTGAGAGCAAACGTTTCCCTCAGCGCATATCCGAGGCTTGGCTTCAATTAACTCGCACGTATAAAAAGGCAAACCATGGAGGTGCCATTTGGATGCCACAATTTCTCCGAAGCGACAATAAAAGAGACTTACAGAAATCTTTGGGTGGACACCGAGGGCCCCGTTTGCTTTGGCGAAAGGAGTATCTGCCTTTTTTGTTTTGCAGGAACTTCTTCATCTTCAGGGTCAGATGGGTTGCCTGCTAGGGAAAAAAATCCCACCGAGTCCAAATGAGTGATAGCTGAGTGTGAATGAAAAGCAAGACCTGTCAAGGCGTCGGTCCTGCGTCTCATCCCTGATTCATCCCAGGGCCCGGCAGCTTGCACGGTGTTAATCAGAAAACTGGGACGCCTGCACCCGCGCACCTCAGTTGCCTAATAATTCACTCTCCAAAAAGAGTATTGTGAGGCCTCATTTTTCTATAAATACACCCATGTGTCTTTTTTCGCCTCTCCTCCTCTCAGGCTACGTGGCTCTCCGAGGGACTGCTCCTGGCCCAGAATCACTCGGTGGCGCCGGAGCAAGGAAGCCTCATGATGAGCGCTAATTGGACCACCAGCCTGGGATTCACACTTAAATGCTACGTCCATTGAGAAGCAGCAGGGGGGCATGTAAGACTACAATCTGTGATTAGCTGGTTTAGGGGTTTAATCTGCAGCCTGACCTCCACCTCTACGTCAGTATATTAGGAACACATGAGCACCACTCACCAAAATGGAGCCTGAGTGTCCAAAGGCTTGGTAATCAATATTATTAACAGATCATGATGTTAATAATCATGATCGAAATAGTACTGGTCTAATGTGACTAACCAGATTAATCCCTGTAATTCATATATTTTTAAGTTACCAGTAGGTGCAGTAGATTCTCAGAAAACAAACAAGACCCTGCATCCATGATATGCGCGCTCTTAAGGCTGTTAAATTGGCGGATTATTTGAAAGGGTCGGATTAAAAAATAGCAGTGTGGCATTCAATCAATTTAGTGAAAAACAGGTGTAATCAGGTGGCCCCTATTCAAGGATGAAAGCAGCACTTGTTGAAGATTCGCTGTCTCTTTGAAAGCTTGAGGAAAATGGGTTCTTCAAGACGTTGTTCAGAAGAACAGCGTACTTTGAGTAAAAAGTTCATTGGAGAGGGGAAAACTTCACCTCAGCTAAAATGATCACCATTGCCTTAAAATGGAAAGTAAAACCAGAGATGCGTGGCAGAAAACAGAAGGCAACTATCAAAATGGATAAAAGAAAAAACAGAATGGCAAAGGCTCAGTCAATGATCAGCTCCAGGATGATCAAAGACAGTCTGGAGTTACCTGTAAGTACTGCGACAGTTAGAAGACATCTGTGCGAAGCTCATTTATTTAAAAGGGTGTTTAAACAAGACAATGACCGCCTAACACACTAGTAAACCAGCAAAATCTTGTTATGTTGTTCTTGAGTGGCCAGCCCAAACCCCGGACTTTAATCCAATGGAGAACTTGTGGGGTGACATCAAAAATGGTGTTTCTATAGCAAAACCAAAAAAAATTTTGGATTGGAGTAACAGCTGAAAGGTGCCACAAGTTGCTTGAGTCCATGCCACACAGATGTGAAGCAGTTATAAAAAACAATTATTAGTTTAGTCATTCACAGGATTGCCAAATCCTAGAAACTAAAACGTTTGTACTAAATAGTTTTGAGTTTGTAAATTCATTGGCAGACACTGCTATATTTTTTAACACACCCCTTTCAACTAATTGCACAGCCTTAGAACCATGCATATCACGAATGCAGGCTCTGAGACTCTAATGCGGCTACTGGTAACTTGTTTGCCATGTAGGAATAAAAAATATACTAATAACAGTACTTTATCTTGTTAGTCACATCGGACTGCTATTGTTTTCAACACTATTGAATAAGAAATTGAATAAATAGAATATCTATAGCAGGCACAACCTGACAATGTTTACATCTGCAATGTAGTCGTATTAAAAGCATGCTTCCTCATACCTTTTTTTAAACAGCATCCATAGCTTCTGGATGGCAGCACTATTCTTTTCGTCAACGTGAGCTGTAATATGAGCATGCCGGCCCAGTCGGTAACCAGATCCAGCAGGTGTCTCATGTTGTGTTTATGAGTGGAAGTCAGTCGCAGAAGAAAGTTTGCTGCAGAGAGGAGAGGTGAAATGCTCTAGGCTCGATGCAATCTATCCCACCACAAACTACATTCATTGACACTAGCAATATTATAATATTGCCAGTGTCAATGAAAAAGCACATTATCTTCACAGCTCAGGTGTGCATGATAAGTTTACATTAAAGTGCATCACGTTTACACCTGCACAATCCATCATGTCCACAAAGGAGTAGCAGAAATCCCACCCTTTTGTGGGGATAAGAATGTGTAATTTTAAAATTAATTAGGGTTTTTATACGTAAAATAGTTGATAAAAAAACATTAAGTACATGATAAAAATAGTGAATAATAATAAAATAAATAATGGAACAAAAACGGACAGAAAAGTTAATAATGAGTAGATAATTGAAAATTAACTAGACCTGCATCTGCATTTCTGTAAATAATAATAATACCTAAACATGCTTATACTGTCAGTAATCCTGTAACTTGTTGGTGTGTTACCAGCGGTTGCCGGTAGGCGGCGATATATAATCAGCAGACATCTTTAAGACCAGCGCAGATGAAGAGTTCATACAAAAGGCAAACTTTGATGTTTTTATTAAGAACAAAATACAATATTACACGCTATACTGAATTAGGCGACTGATTATTGCAAAATACGCGAGAGTTCTTTGTAAGCTTTTACAACGTTTTCAGCCCTAAATAGGAAACTACAAACTTCAGTTAGCTTCCGGGTTAGCCACGCGCATGCTACGGAAGTAGCATTGTTTACAGGAAGTTGGAGCCTAGTGTAAAAGTGAAACCGAGGACCGCGACGTTATCTGATATGTTAACGTCAGACCAACTTTTATAATAAGTGTGTTTTTAGAGGATAAACTAGCATATGACGTATTTAAGTCCACAGTGTAGGAATACCATGCGTGCTTGCTAGCTAGCATAAGCTTGTCCAACTTTATAGTTCCACGTGACGGACTATTTATTTATTTATTTATTTATTTATGTATCTGTGCTCCATGTCCGATCAAAGTGTATAGTTTAGCGTCGCGGAGACATGAATTTCCTCACTCTGTTTGCTATCTACGTTGCGGTGGTGTTGATGTGCATGGTCCTAGTCTGCAGATACTCCGGGCATCAGGACAACCCTTTTAGCATCCTCTTTAACTGCATAGCAAAGGTAAGACATGGTGCGTTCACGAACCAGCCCCGGAGGTTGTTTAAATCATCAGTGTAAACGAGTCCTTTTCTCCTTCCACAGGTTTTGGCACCAGTCACCCCAAAGTGGCTCCAGCGCGTTTCACAATGGTCCATGCACAGATTGTTCCATCAAAGGTAGGCTGATACCAGGTGTCCCCACATAGATAGCTAGAAATAACGGACACCACCCGGAGGTAACTTAGTAAATATGGTTGGGCTTAGATGGGGGTGCGCTGCAAAGTGGGTTTACTGGGCTAGCAAGGTTTGATGACAGTAAGCCAGGCTTTCCTGCACTACAAAGAAGGCTCTCTTGCCGTTAAATCACCATGGTAACTTGGATTTAGCTCAGAACTTGAGTTTCATCTTAAAATCGGCAATAAAAGCACCGCTGTTTCACTGTGCGACTCCTTCGGAGACGGCTCGCCTCCCACCGAGTCCACTCCTCTGTGATTGGTCACACTCCCAAGCGCTCCCGAAGACTTCTGGACAGCTGCCGAACCCCACTTCCTAATTCTGGCGGTACAGGAGTTGTACAGGAGCTAAACAAAAATTAGCTTTCCCTCACACCCAAACAAACATTTCCTAGAAGCCCATATAAGGAAGTCCGGGTTGTGTGAGGTCATTGCATCACTGTGGATGTGTAGCCTCCAAAATGCTCTCAGGGTTGACCTCCTGATGTAACACGAGAATACAACATTGTAACACCATTTATAGGTCAGAAAAGCGGGAAAGCCTAATAGTGTCATCTGACCTATAGAAGTCAAGTCACTCACTCTTGAGGCGTCAACATTCCAAACAAAACATGCCAACGCTCCCCTCTAGTGGTCACCATTAGCAGATCTGTGCACAATACCAACCACTGCAGTTTTCCCGTGGCAGCCTGGAGAACTGGGAGGGCTGCGCTGGGAAAGCCATCTGGTGTAAAGACTAAGCCGATTAAATAATGAGTGGGACAGAAGGGCAAAAAAAAAAAGTGTTATTGTTCTGCTGTTTGTCACTACAGGAACAACATTTTCATCTACGTACACATCCTGCTGGAGGCCGCTGTGTATGCAGAGTTCAGCTATGAGATTTTTGGTTTCTGCAGAGAGATGGACACCAGTCTGACCAGCCTGTCTGTGCCTTACATTCTGCTCGCCATAAAGACTTTCTTCTTCTACCTTTGCATCAAGAAAGATCCAGGTGATTCTGTGTTAGCTGGAATTGTGGAATGTCTGATTTCTTCCTCTTTTTGTCACACTTAAATGTTTCAGATCATCAAACAAATGTAAATAATAGTCAATGACAACACAACACGAAATGCAGTTTTTAAATGAAAGCTTTTATTATTAAGGGAGAAAAAAATGCTAAGCTCTATGATCCTGTGTGAAAAGTGATTTTAGCTTTTAGCTAATAAGTGGTTGGGCAACAACTGCAATCAAGTGTTTGCCACAACTTTGTTATGCAATTACATTGGTACACTTTGGCCCACTCATCTTTGCAGAATTGTTGTCATTCAGCCACACTGGACGCTTTTCCAGCATGAAGCACCTTTTTAGGGTCATACCACAGCATCTCAATAGGATTCATGTAGGTCTGTGTGTTGGATCATTGTCCTGCTGCAGCACCCTAGTTGGTTTCAGCTTGAGGTCACCAACAGATAGCCGGATATTCTCCCTGAAGATTTTTTGCTAGACAGCAGAATTCATGCTTCCATTTATCACAGCAAGTCTTCCAGGTCCTGAAGCAGCAAAACAGCTCCAGACCATCACACTACCACCACCATATTTTACTGTTAGTATGATGTTCTGCGGCATTACCTTTATGCCAGATGTAATAGAAAACACACCAGGCCTTTTTTTCTTAGTGTCTTTTTTATGGTGGACTCATGAACACTGACCTTAACTGAGGCAAGTAAGGCCTGTACCTCTTTAGATGTTGTTGTGGGGTCTTTTCTGACCTCTTGAATGAGCCATTGCTGCGCTCTTAGTGCCGGCCGGCCAATTTTGGTTGGCCGGCCGCTCCTGGGAATGTTCACCACTCTTCCATGTTTTAGCTATTTGTGGGTAATGGCTCTCACTGTTCTTTGCTGGAGTCCTGAAGCTTTTGAAATGGCTTTATAACTTTTTCCTGACTGACAGATCTCAATTATGTTCATATCATATAATATAATTATGTTTTAAAGAGGGGAGTCATTAGCCATTGAGTAATATTTACATTTGTTTGATGATATGAAACATTTAGGTTTGACAAACATGCAAAACAAAATAAATCAGGAAAACTTTTTTACACCCCTGTATGTCTGGTGTTATATTTGTCTTACCCCGCCGTCTGTTACGCCAACAGGCACAGTGACAAAGAAGAATGTGTCCAGCCAATTGCACACGTATCCGTATGACAAGAGGCTGTTTCACCCGGGCATCTCTTGCCCAACCTGCCAGCTTATCAAACCTGCGCGCTCCAAGCACTGTAGTAAGTTCTTTGTCTGTTCTAGCTATTCTCTTCCTTGTTGCTTCATCACAATACTTATTTTACTTCCTTTACCTTCACAAAAGGGCCGGTTTGCACACACCGGCCATGTTCATTGCAAAATTATTTCTTTAGCAAGACAAAGTGGCGTACAGACGGCATGTTGCAATTAAGCCCTTGTCCACTTGCGATGCCACTAAACCTTTTAGACGTCTTTGCCACAGCAAAGTAAAGCTGTAAATGCGTATGTATTTGTCACAACACGTTGTTCCAAAAATATAGTGTGTACAAATGATTAGTACAACTAAAGGCCATCACTAAACACCCTGCTCCACTACCATGTGATGAAATATTGTATTAAAAGCAAGAATTATAAGACACTTTGGATTTCAGGGGTGTGCAACAGGTGTGTTCAGCGTTTCGACCACCACTGCATCTGGGTCAACAACTGCATCGGCGCCCAGAACACACGTTACTTCCTGCTCTACTTGTTCAGTCTTTGCGCCATGGCAGGCGACGTCGCCCTCCTGACGGCCGACATGCTGCTTCACGTCGTGCTGCGTACCGGGCTCCTGGGGGCCAGTTACATCGACGAGTACGGCCAAAACCAGCCTGCCGGGCCCCTGTTTGTCGTGCAGGTGCGAGTCAAGACCACGCGTTTGTATGGCATTGCATTCAATTCAAGTGTTTAATCAAATGGATCCGTGTTTTGGTTAAAGCATCTGTTCCTGACATTTCCCCGGATCATCTTCATGCTGGGCTTTCTGGTCTTTGTCTTCTTCCTCCTGGCCGGTTACGCCCTGTTCCATTTCTTTTTGGCTCTGGTCAACCAGACCTCCAACGAGTGGTACAAAAATCGAGGTTACACCTGTCAGCACTGCCACCCGACTTTGACAGCCAACAACCTCTGCGGCACGCCGCCATCCCACTCTAGAAGATTCTACTACAGCAGAGGCTTACTCCAAAATTTGGGGGAGATTTTTTTTTCACGCCAACCTGTTTGGAAAAAGGGCACGTAGTGGACCGTCCGACAGGTTTCATCCCCGATGAATGACTCACTGAGGTCATGAAGTGTTCTTGCAATCATGTTTGGAGCTTCCTGTTGCAGTCTCACACTGCTGTTGTTTACGTTTCAGGTGGGGTATTTTTATTTTTTTTTAACCATTAAATGGCTTTAATGTGTTGAAGGTATGCGGGTGTTTGCTTTTTGCTATGTCAAAAACAAGGCCATGACATTCAATAAACATTAATTGAGCAATAAAGTTAATCTTCACACTCTGACATTTTACAGTATGTTTTACATCGGATCATATTCTTTCCATTCTTTAAATATAATAGAAAATTCTTAAAATGTATAGAAAATGAATTTTGAGAAGAAATTCTTACATTTAACAAAAACAGCTAGCCTGTGAACGAGCACACACTTTCACCGACCAATCTGTGTGGTTGGGAGTGGAAACTGACACTTTACCGGAAGTGGGCGGGTCTTCCTCTAGTGGCGCCGTCTCTTAAAACCGGTGCGAAGCGACAGTGTGGACAGCGCCAACTGGAAGGTCAGGAGTGTAAGAGTGAACCGTGTTTGTTTGTAGGCATGTACAGTCGTTGACCATTTATGTTCATACGTTTAAAAATAGTAATAAACACCCCTGCACGTGACGTCGTAGAATCGCCTGGAGGAAGTGACGCCAGTCTCGCGCATGCGTGGAAGCTATACCGCTTCCGGTGCACGTTGTGCAATGACAGCGCCAATTGAAAGGTCGGATTTGCCGGAAGTGGGTGGGACTTCCTGTTCCTTCCTGTTTCTTTAAACCGGTGCGGAAGTGACCCTGCGCACTGGAAGGTCAGGTATATAACAGTTAGCGGTTGGTTCAATCTGAACTGTCCCCAACCGGCACGGCCGTTTTTTTATTTGTTTTTATTCACAGGCATGTTGTAACGTAGCTTTAGCGTCACAAACCAAGCAGGTTTAGGCCGCTTGACACTGCGGTGCTTATTTTTAACACTTGAGCTCCTCATGTCGGGGTCCAAATGTACACGGCTGAGCGGGCAGCTGGTCCAACAACTGGTGGACTCCGTGGACAGCGTCCTGTTCGACTGCGACGGCGTCATTTGGAGGGGGGACCAAGCCATCCCCGGCGCCCCGCAGGTTGTTGAGCTGCTCAAGAGAAGCGGCAAGAACGTGTTTTTCGTCACCAACAACAGCACCAAGACGAGGAAGATGTACGTGGACAAAATGTCCTCGCTGGGCTTCACCGTGACGGAGGACGAGGTGTTTGGGACGGCCTACTGCGCCGCCGTGTACCTGAAGACGGTGTGCAAGCTGCGGGGTAAGGTCTACCTCTTGGGCAGCGACGCCATGAAGCAGGAGCTGGAGGCGGTCGGGATCCAGCAGACCGGCCTGGGACCGGACCACGTCTTCGGGAAGCAGCGCGACTGGGCTAACGTGCCTCTGGATCCAGACGTGAAGGCGGTGCTGGTGGGTTTCGATGAACATTTCAGCTACATGAAGCTGAACCGAGCACTGCAGTACATGACCAGGGCGGACTGCTTGTTCGTGGGAACCAACAGGGATAGCAGGCTGCCCCTGGAGGGGGGCACCGCCGTCCCAGGTAGGGACAAAGTCCATTCTACAGCTGGACTCATTTCTCTACTAGATGGAAGTTCCCCTCAACTGCACCAGCAACTATTAGCAAGGAGCTTGAGAGAAATACAATTCCATAAATGAAACACAGAAAAGTCACCCCGACAATTGCTCACACACACCAAAGGGGGCATGGAAGGAAAAATGGAAGGTAATTGTAATACTCCGTTGCAACAGGCATTGCCTGAGACTCCTACAAAGGTGACCTTTGGCCTGGGTCATAGGTAATATCACTTTTTCTCCAAAAATACGACCTAATCTTGAAATCTCCGATTTTTTTAATGTAGCCCTAATACTCTGTTGTAGAACACACATAGCTACGTATTTATATTAAAAAAGATGTTATATTGTACAGGAGGTCTGTGTGCATGTAGTGTTGCTATAGATGGCAAACTACATAACTAACAGTGCCCCTGCTGGTCAGAGACGAGTAGTACACTTCAAGATGTGTTTAATCAACAGTAAGCTCCACACAATCTGCCAAATCTTTTAACAATCATTTGTTAATTAAATTTAATAAGAATAATTTGCCCCTCACCCCCCAGGTACCGGCTGTCTCCTGCAGGCTGTTGAGACTGCAGCCCAGCGCCAGGCTGTAACGGTGGGCAAACCCAACCGCTTCATGTTTGACTGCGTGGCCTCCCAGTTTGGCGTAGAACCCGGCCGCTGCCTGATGGTGGGCGACCGCCTGGACACAGACATCATGCTGGGCTCCAACTGCGGCCTGAAGACCCTCCTCACCCTCACCGGTGTCAGCACGGTGGCCGAGGCGGAAGCCAATCGGAAGAGCGGCTGCCCGGAAAGGCAAGGCATGGTGCCCGATTATTACGTGGAGAGCATCGCCGACCTTCTTCCGGCCCTGCAGGGATGAGACTGTGCAGACCCGTGCGGTTACAGGAGGTTGGCAAACCCGATCATAGTCTTCCACGTTACTTGACGACACAAAAACTTTTACGCTGAATCTTGCGATATAGTGGCTCATCAAGGGAATTATGTTTCCCAGTTAGCTTTTAGAATATTAGATCTAAATTTAAAAAAAAGCAACTAATCATAAGTTAAATGAAAATTTTAAAGTGTGTTCCTTTTGGGTCATACTTAGTCACATAAATGGTGAGGAAATTTATTATAATCAGGGATGTCTGATGGCCTGATATTGGCATAAAATGTATTGTGTTGGGTTTTTTTTAATTTAAATGCTGTACAGTTGGACATTTTTCCCTACGGTATAATGAACCCTTTTTTTTTTTTTAATGCTGCATAGATGGACTTTTTAATGTTGACATGCCCAGGATGACCTCGCGTTTTGTTCACAAGTAGTTCAAGCCCATCTTCTTTTTTGTGTCCCTGAATGTCTGCGCTGAAGTCGCCCCGCTCCGTGTAAGCATCTGGGACGCTAGCTGTTAGCCACGTTTCAGCGAAGCACAACAAACTGCGCTCCCTGAAGGTCTTGACATTGTTTGTCAGCGTAGCCACCTCGGTCATCTTGCTCGGTTGTGCCTTCCTATGGCAAACTTACCTCGATGGGTAATCACACCTTGCTCTCATGGCACGTCAAAATGGGCTTGAATAGACGAGTAGGATAGAATATATTACTTAAAAGACAAATCATAAATAAACGGATACACCAAACTGGACCTACGCTGGTTTTTCTTACCCGAGTTGTTTACAGCCACGTCCAGAAGCTAATCGCCGATGCTTCACAACAGAAGTTCATTCCACGTCAGAAATCAAGAGTTGGACATATCGGCAAAAAAAACCAATATTGGACATCCCTAATTATAACAATTGTTAATAATATAACAGCAATTAGTATAATATAGGCCGCACGGTGGATGACTGGTTAGCACATTGGCCTCACAGTCAGGAGGTTCAGGGTTCAAATCTCCATTGGGCATCTCTGTGTGGAGTTTGCATGTTTTTTCCGGGTACTCCGGGTTCCTCCCACATTCCAAAAACATGCATGTTAGGTTAATTGGCCACTCTAAATTGTCCATTGGTGTGAATGTTTGTCTACATGTACCCTGCAATTGCCTGGCAACCAGTCCAGGGTGTACCCCGCCTCCCGCCCAAAGTCAGCTGGGATAGGCTCCAGCATCCCTGCGACCCTAATGAGGGTAAGCGGCATAGAGGATGGATGAATGAACACGTGTGGAATTGTCTACCTAAAGTGCCCTTCGCAGTAGCCACCTTTTGTCGGTGTTACTTGGTGGAATTTCCGGCCTTATTAGTGGGGTTTGAACCATCAGTCAAGTTGTGCAGAAGTCAGGTCGATGAGCAGCCCGTTATGGCGCGGCCCAATCAGATTAGTAAAGAGAAACGAGTGGCCATTGTTACATAAAGAAATGGTCAGTCATTCAAAAAAATGGCGTGTTCAAGCTTTACAACAAAACAGTAAGCACTTTTATGGGGATTTTTTGTTTTAAAAATAAATTAATGCTTTCTTAAAAAAAAGTGATTTCTAGTATTGTCAACAGAGCAGGTATTACCACTCAGTATGCTAATATATAGATATATAATGAAGTATATAGAGATACGTGTGTACGGCCGTCCCCCAGAGGTGATGTAATCTGCCTACTTAAACAACTAAAAGTAAAAGGAAGCGAGCATCAGTTCCCAAGCGGTAACGAGATGTTTTTTTTAAGTATTATGTCAGAAAGTGATGGTGTGTTTGTCCCACCCAAATCCACAACACGCACACCTCCCCCTAATAATTATTGCACTTATGCTTTTATGCAGCAGAAGCAGCAGCACTCGAGCGTTTATGCGGGGGTTGCTTTGCCTGTTGTATGTTTGTAGAGGCCATTTTTTCCATGTCACTGTTCTGTATAAAAGGCACCAAACTAACAGAATAAAACCTGGCAATTTTCAGTATCACTACCTGTGCAGTCTTTTTCACGCTGCTTATAAAAACACTTTCCAGTGTAGCTGTTGTTTATAAAACACTCAACGACATGAACGAGTGGGTTGAAGCTGAACTTTTAACGTTCCGCTATAAGTGCATGTGCGGCCCAGTACCTTTTTTCCACTGTGGTGGGAAAAGGGGAGCACCTGTAGCAGCTGGGAGGTCACAGGTGATTTAAGCCCAACTGCCAGCTAATCTCTTGCGTCTTCTCCAGACTGGGAGCTGACTGCAGGGCACTGCCTTGCAATGTGATTTGTATCCCTTTTGATGGAGGAAAAAGATGTTTTATTAATCTGCAGCAGAAATTCCTTATCTCCGGCAGCGCTGCAAAAATGTCATAATAAACGTAAACACTTAATCACAACATAAAACAAGTAAAAAGGCAAGAGAGATTAAAAAAAAAAAAAAAAAACATAATGCTTGAAAAGCCGCATGGCCTGGGGGAGAAATATCTGCTCAGTCTTTCAGTGGGGCAGGACAGTGGGGTAGTAATCTGCCAATGAAACTGCTCTTCTGTTGGAAGATGATGCCAGTTGTCCATGGTGGAAGTGTTTTCCCGACCCTCAGTGGTTAGTCTTTGCTGGGGTCTGTGTGAAAGGCACAGGCGGCTGTGATGCGACTTTTTTGTGGGAAAGAGACAAGACGAGGAGGAGGAGGGGAATGAAGTGGGAGGTCTCGGGGGGATGAAGAGAGAGAAGCCAGCCAGGTGAATCGGATCTCAGTCCAGCACCTATCATGACCACAGCTTGGTACCGGCGGAGAAGGGAGCAGACGAGTTGAGCGAGGAGCCATGATGGGACGTGGGATGGTGACATGTTGGAATCTTCCAGAGGGCACTTCGGAGGGGGGATGCTGTCTGGTAAGCACACTTTTCCCAGGTCATGTTGACATGACCACCAGTATCAGTGGCTTGTGTGTGTGCGCCTTCAGAATGGAGGCCCGTCGGCTTCCATCCCCAAAAAAGTCATCTGTGTCAGCCTCACCGCCTCCGTGCTCTTGGTCCTCCTGGCCTTGGGCTTGATCGGACACCTCGGGGTTCCCGAGCTACACTCACGGGTTTGATGAGAATTAGCTCACCATGTCCACCAACCCCTCCCCTCATTCATCACCATTGTCCCGCTCAGTCCCCACAGGCCGTGCGAATCATCACTCCGGACCCGACCGGGGCACTGCTCCTCAACCAGTCGGCTGTCGTAGACCAGCAAAGCGGCCTTGTGACCTTTTCTGTGACGTCGGGGACAAATCTCACATCCACCGTGCTCTTTGACATCAAGCACGTACGTCTTTAGCAGACGAGATGAATGAGATGGCGTCGGTAAGACTTGTGGTGTGTTTGCGCAGGGCGTGATTTGTTACCAACCAGTCCACCAGGAAAGCTGCTTTCTACAGACCATGGACACTTCAGACTACGAGAACGTGGACGCCTTACTTCAAGCGTCGGTACACAAGGTAACGGTGCTGTTGAGAAAAGCGTAAGACTTGCAGGGTTTCGGCACAAAAGAATCTCTTTTAAAAGTCCTTCCCTCCAGCTGGATTCCTCAAAACATCTGATCCCTGCAGCCCGGGATCTTCTTACAAGCGACCCCGGAAAGCCCGAGCCCGAGTCTTGGAGAAGGCACAATGGCCTCACTGTGCGGGGGGCTTTTTTAGCTTTTAAGACTCCCCTATTTTGCAGTGAAATGCAGGCTGGCAAATGTCCACTTAGATGTCTTTTGGAAATATGAGCCATGTAGAGATAATGAAATATTTGGTCAGCTAGAACATTGGCTCATATGTGTCTTCAAAATATGGCTAACTTTTTAGGTTATTAGATAAACCAGTCACATAGTAGAAATACTGCCTACACACACACACGTATCGGTTTAAAGGGTCACTGACATGATTTATCAACTATTCTTAAATATGTTGTATCGTTTTTTTGTTATTTAAATTACATTTATAGACAAACTCATCACAGCAAAGCATCGTTTCCGGAAGTCATACAAATAAACACATTTCTCGAGGTACCTTGTCGACTTCCTTTAGTGTATTTTTTAGATAAGATAGTACTCGTGCTAAAATGTTGTGTTGCTGCTGGGTGTTTACAGTATCCGAAGGACACTGTAAATTAGTTTTCTTTTCCAACAAAGAAGGTTTCAAAGAAAAATGGACAAGACGCCCACCTTGTCTTTTAATTATTATTTTTTTTGCAGGGTTGATTTCACGAATGACTGCTGAGAGAACTGAAAGTACAGTATAAACTGCGGCTACACAAGGGGAAAAAAAGACAAGAACGACTACTAAGTGAAAAGTTGCCACAAGACACGGTTGTTTACATATTGTAATCTGAACACTATTCCACCATAGCGACAAGGTTGCAAAGCATTATACATGTTAAAAGTATAAGCATCTTTTCACAGCAATATGTTGACAATGGAGGGCAGGGGAATTTATGAAATAAATCAGGCTATAAAAACCTCTTTACTCTCATCAATAAACCGGTTTTAATCAATAATTGAAGGATAAGCAACTTCTAAATGATTTACGCTTACCATTCTGTGTTTTGAAGGCAGCCAATGTCCTACGTCCATACTCTGCAAGTTCTCTATTTCATCTCCAAATGTTTCTCCCGTCTTTTCCTCCTGGAAAACTGACAAACCACTCAAATCTTTGATATAATCACTGTACATGTCCTGTCTCGTACACCGCCGTGTTTGTTTACCCGAGTGGTTGCTACTCCACTTGCGTCGCTTCCGGAAATGACGCTTTGCTGTGACGAGTTTGTCATGGCAAATGCCATGAAGTATGAATGGCCTTTTGCAAATTAACCATTCACTTTCAAAAAACAAATATGGAAGATAATTACAAACAATATATAACGCAAAGACCCTTTAACAGTATGTTACTTTTTTCACCTTGCTGAGACATTTAGGTTCCCGCAGCTGCAATGTTTGTATCTTGTGTACAGAGTCACTTCCAGCTGTCTGTGAATGAGACCCAGAGGCGCACAGAGTTCTTAGGGGTTCTGGCTGCTACTCAGACAAACGTGTCCACCCTGGTGGAACCTCTCCAGGTTCTGTGTCGAGACCGATCCATCCACTGGACCAAGAGGGCTGACGGTAAAACCTCACAGATTGCTGAAAATAGTGGCAGAGTATATAGCAATAGTATTTGAAGCACGGACATATAAAGTAAAGTAGTGATACAGTAATAAAACAGTAATAAAAATAGAAACTGCCAATAATTAAATGCAAAAGTCATAAAATAAGAACGTTTTACTTTAATCCCCGTGGCTGTCCTACCCTCTTCAGAAGCTGGAAAGATAACCAGATATCCTTGTAGCAGCACATGACCCCATGACCCCACCCCCTCGTATTCAGTCATCTTTACCCTTAGTAATGATCACGAGAGTTGAAACCAAAACAGCGGCCAATATTGTTGAGCGTTTCTACTCTTTCGTAGCAATGATGTTTTCCCTTTCTTTGGCACATTGCCATGTGATGCTTTGGATTTATAGTAGTTGAGGTAGTGAGATTTTCAATTATGAAAAAAAAAACACTTCTCATTTGGGACATTCTGTGTAGTTTATCCACTTGTGTTTTTAAAAAAATCCAGAAGATGCCTTGAGATGCAACGTGGTGGTCTACAAGCTTGTCTCTTTCTCAGGACCAGGCAAACAGAGGCTGGTGTATTTCTGCATAGACATCTGCTTTCCCAACAACATCTGTGTGTCCATGTGCTTCTACTACCTGCCTGACTGATCGCTCATCGTCCTCCACTGCTCCTCTCTGAAGACACATTTGGGGGAGACATTTTTAGCTCACTCATTAAAACTGAAAAAAGAAAAAAGGGGGTTGACATAACAATAAATTTAAAAAACAACTTCTCCAGTGGTATTCTTTCCCTACTTGCAATGTCACATGCGTGGGAGTCTTGACAGTTTTGAAAAACATATTACACTCAAGTACATAAATTGGCTATACAACACATTGTTGGGTTTCTTTTAATGATAACTTACCTAGAAAGTGGTTTGGGTCACTGCCAGATAGGTTCAACTTTTGGGTTTAAAAAGACAGTACATACAATAAATGTATATAACAAACATACTGTAAATACTATTGGTTAGAATAGTATACCGTTTTTATAGCCTGTGCTGGATCTCAGCACCTCAATTTGGATTTGGCTTACAGGTGGTAAAAGGTGCTTTTTTTTCCCAAGATGATCATTTGCTAGGAGGCGTGTACCACCTGAAATTGGAGTCTTCATCTGGGCTGTCTAGCTTTTCACCGTTACACAGTCCTCTTTTTCCACTTTCTTGTCCTCTTTCCCTACTGCCTTCCTCCTCCTTCATCAGGGCAGCACACTGTCATTAAAGGCCAGACACACCACCGCCTTCTGGTGGCCACTGTACTCCCTTTTGATCTCGCCGGTCTCCACACACCACAGGCGAGCCAGGTTATCCGAGGAAGCTGCGAAGATACATTTCATCGAAGGCAAACACTTTATAACCTCACTGTGTATTAGTCCCCTCTTCGCACATTTCCAACCCTCCCAATTTCCCAGGAGAACCAGGAAGCAGAAACGAGTACTTTACCCCACATGACAGACTACCTGCGTACACAAACATTCCGATTTATAAAATATGGTTGCCTCTTTTTCCTGAGCCTTCTAGGAAATCAAGAGGGTTGACGTCATTGATTTCATCTCCACAATCTCACAACAGCGCTTTTGTTTTTCATTTGCACTTTTTCTGGTGTGAACCAAAAAAAGGTTTGCAAAAACAGCATATTTACTTGTGCCATCACTTCATAACACTGCATTACTGCATCTTTTGAGTAATTATGGATTGTTGTTTACCTATGTAAAATAACTTAAAAATATATATTTTTTAAAAGATAACATAATGATAAATCACATTTAATCACATTTCCAAACAAAAATCTATCCACCAAATAATGGAAATCAGTACTGTAGTTTTTTTATTTTATTTCTGCAAGCAAACTAACAAGCATGAAGTACTTTACCTGTGACTATGTACTGCGAGTCCCCAGAGAAGGCGCAGTCCCACATCCAGCCTCTAGATGTCTCTCCAGGATTGTTGCTCTTGATGCTCAGCTCTGTCATCAAGGAGAAGTTGGACGTCCTCCAGATCTTGCAGGTCTGATCGGCTGAGCAGGTGGCCAACAGACTAGCGGTGACAGCATCAGATGATACAAGTGGTGAGCGTTCCTGGCTTATCTAGAATTCTGGGTTTTTAGGGAAACTTAAATAGAAAGTGCGTTGGTGGTGCTGCAGGAGGGGAAAAAGTGCTGCAGGTATGAATCCAGCAGAGGGCGCTGTCTCACAAGCATGAAGATGCTTTGACCTCTCTTAGATCGCCAGTAAAAATGTAGTGACCAAGCCTTCTAAAACGAGAACATGATGGATTATGAAGTACTTGACACTCACGTGGAATCGGGGCTGAACTTGCAGCGCAGAGAGTAACGTTTGTGCGCAGGTATCTTGGTTTTGGGAATAAGCTGCGTCACCTCCTCTCCGATGCCTCCAGCAACGTTCCACACGTAACAGTTGCCCTGTAAAGGAGGGCGGCGTCGGTTGACGAGGGCGTAGCTTATTTGGAAGGCGAATATGTGGCGATACTGACTGAGCTGTTGACGGCCGCCATGTAACTAGCGTCTGGGTCGATGTGGACAGCGTTGACCGACACCTCTGGCTCAGGAATAAGCTGCTCGTTGTGGTCCGTCTTCAGATCCCAAATATGTATCACACCGCTCTGGTCTCCAACTATGAGCTCTGCCTAAAATAAAATGTGCTTGACAGTGACTGAAAATAAAAATGCTCACTTAGGTCAGTCCTGTTAAAGTGAATATTCTACCTGGTTCGGGTGCAGGCACACACAGTTGATTGGCGCGTTGACCTGGAAGATCCTCTGGCACTGTAGATTCCGTGACCTGTGCAGGATCGTTAAACAAAAGACAACAATGACACACTTTCTACATGTAATTATTTTTCAGTGTCGTACCTCAGGTCCCAGATACGAGCCATGCAATCTTCCCCCCCTGTGTACATCCAGCGTCCATCTTCGTGGAAGCCCACAGAGGTGATGTTCTTGCTGACACCGTCATAGTTAATCACCGGGTTGGGGTTGTTGGAGTTCAGATCGTACATGCGGATATGCTGATAACCTTAAATAAAGATTGGGAGATTAAATGCACTACAGCACTGAGGTCGTTTTCACAAGCAACCAACCTGCAGCGGCAATCATACTCCTGTCAGGTGTTATTTCAAGGGAATTCACTTGCTGGGGAAAAAGTTAAGAAATGGCCTGAGATCAATAAGGACAGGAAGTGTGTCACCTATGAAAGGATACGGAGTCCTGGTGCTGGACTGTCCGGGTGCAGATACCGCTATGGGCCTGCCAGAAGCGGACTGTATGGTCGTACCCAGCCGTGGCCAAAATGACCGGGTCGCTGCCCACGGTCCCCTGATTCACGTTCATGCTTGACTGCTCGACACCTCCCCTTAAAGTAAGCACAACAATACATTGTAATGTATTACTCAAAAGAACACTAAAAGAGGCGTAGCAACATTATGGCAGCTAGGGAGCTAACGTTTGCCAAACGGGTTAGACAACTGAATGTTTATCATTGTACAAAAGTGATAAAATACATTAAATGTAACAAAACACATAGAAAATGAAGGAAAGTTAAGATTTGATAGAGGCAGTTTTCGATTACGGTACCTTTAACTGCTGGCGCAGCGGGCACAGGTACGTCTCTGTAAATAGTCCCCTGAGCAACAAGAAAGAAGGAAAGTTCCGCCGCTTTGACTGTAGCGTACTGCCGTCTGCGTCGTTCAAAAAGGACACACTTATTTCAGCGCTTCATAATATATCAAATAGTGATTTCTATATTTTATGTATAGTTGTTCCACTTGTTGTATTTGTTTGCTTCGTGCTACTTTTACCAATAGCCGATAAAGCCTGTAGCGATGTGTTTATGTTCTGGTTGTCTTGGCTGTTTTTCGGTTGCACTGAACGCAGCACGGGTTCGGGGGGCGTGTTGGTTGGCGTCCACTGTACAATCCTTTGCAATAATGACCTTAAACCCGCTGCTCGTTACTTTCACAGCGTCTGTGCTTACCTGCCTCAACTCAACTATCCAACTGTGTAAGTCATTTAGATTCGTATAAACCTAATTTGAACTATGAATGTAACTTTATTTTAACAACAGATTACTTAACGGGTCAAAATGTTAAACAAACAAACACTTCTAAGGTAAATAAAACAACAGAGAACGTCAACCAGTTGAACTCTCAACACCCATTGCTATTGTATAATGGTTTCTGTGGTAGAAGATGAAAACTTCCAGCTGTGTTGCTCAGGGCTGCTGCTGTAAGGCCACCATGTGCTGTTTCACCTCACTCGGGTCGGCCAGTGAGCAGGCCAGGACAACCACTCTGACCCCACTCTTTGTCTTAGGGGAGGGGAAGATCTAAAACATGAAGTGAAAAAAAAAAACATTTGTCTGCATTGTAGTGGAAAAGTGGAACTGGAATCTCTACCACACCTTCACAAATATTTTGCATCTCTCCAATAGGAACTTCCACTTCATTGCTGTCCGTTCGTCATCGGTCAAACGGGTAAACTCTTCGGTCTGCGGAAAAAGCAAGAGATAAAGTTTATGTTTTGGTGTTTTTTTGTCGCTCAGAAGTGGTGCTCTTTCTAGTACTAACAGTACAGCCAAGTGCTGTCTCAGCCACTGGGCTTCTCAGGCTGCAGGCGTGCACGGTGCCGGTGTGGTCTGTGAGGTCCACCAGCAGGTCAAAACCCGTGGTGGCTGAAAAGACTTGACCCCTCCCGGGACACAACTGGTTGGTGCAGCACTGCATGCCCTCAGGCGCCTGGAACTTACATCTGGAGCTGAGATGAAGAGAAATGATTCCACCAAATGCTGCTTCCTGCTTGATGGGACGAACATACCAGCGTGTCTTGATGACTTTTGAAACGCATGAGTCCAGGTCCAGCTTGGAGATGAAGCCGAATATGATGCCGAAGAAGGTCTCCGGCGTTTCCTGCGATTTCTTCTTCAGTTGACCGACAGTGTACACGTCAGTGATGGACGCCACTGCAGGATTATAAACAACACGATTACCAAGACTGACTATACTCCTCACTATTCATCAACCATTTTGTATCTTCTTAAGGGACGACTCGTAAGTTAGAGTAGGCATTGCACAGCCTGGAAAGCAGCATACTCTGAAAATAATACAGGTTTCCTCAATGAACCACAGCTCCCCATTCCCTGCAGCACAGAAAGCCCCTAACACCATCATGCTTGACTGTAAGCAAGAAATACAAGCTGTTTACACAATACCAGCTGTTTTTTCAGTGAATAGGAAATCTATACTTCAGAGTAGGATTTAAAAGTCCTGCTATTTTGCATCAAAACACAGCAAGTGCTCTTTTTTATTATGATAAGCGGTATTGAAAATGGATGAACGTATGGATAATCATTACAGTCAAAAGTCTTGAACATGATGAGTTACCCGGCATATCCTCTGGCATGTCGTCTACCAGGGCACCAGATTCCACCATCTCTTTAGCATAGCTGTACAGCACACTGGCCTCTCGGGTGTCTGACAGCAAACAATGATTGACATGTACAGCCACGGAGTACACACTTATCTGACAACACCCAACTCTTAACAACATTGTTGCATTGACTAGTCCCACGTTACACTCTGGTTTAACTACACTGTGACATGTAATGCTTTGGCGAGGTGCTTACCGGGGTTGACTGTGATAATAGTCTTGGAGTTGACAGATGCGGTCATTCCATTGCGGAAGCTGTCAAAGCTAATCTTCGTATCGGCTATGAACAGCACTTGGAATGAGGAATCGAAAGCCAAAACAAGCGTAAGGTATCTCAGAAATAACACAAAGTTTTATCTTGAGTATCAGCAGACGCTCTTGCCTTTACTGTGGGAATGTTAATGAAAGATGACATGTGGTAATAACAGTCAAATAGAAATTCATTCTGCGGCTTCCTTACCCGTCCCTTTGGCTACCAAAGTCTGAACAAGCCGAATGGCTTCTCTCTCCCAACTGTGTTTGAATCAGAGGTCAGGAAATTAGTCCGAGGAGGCTAAGTTCAAACGTTGGATGTGTAGTTTTGTCAAAACAAAACAAACTAACACAAAACACAGTAGCCACAGCAAACATGCAACACTTAGAACTGGAACGCACCAGATGAGCGGGAAGGAGGAGACCAAGTCATCAAAAAGCTTCACTTCCAGCTTCTGTCCTTGGCGTCCATCGGATGCCCTGAACTGTTTTGTCTCTCCGACCTGGAAACGCAAAGGACAGAGGATGAAATTGGAATTAATTTAATAATTTGCCCTCTTTATTAGCTCGGAGGAAATTGCAGTATGTATGTTAGAAAGCTTGATGCATTCTTTCAGAAGTTGTTTGGAAATAATTCCATTTGTGTTAAATAATGTAAGCAGAATTAATGAGTTATGTGGTTGAATGTCCCGCCATCTGTTGGTGACCTCAAGCTGAAACCAACTCGTGTTCTGCAGCAAGACAATGATCCAAAACACACCAGCAAGTCCACCTCTGAATGGCTGAAGAAAAATAAAAATGAAGACTTTGGAGTGGCCTACTCAAAGTCCTGACCTGAATCCTATGGAGATGCTGTGGCATGACCTTAAAAAGGCGCTTCATGCTGGAAAAGCCTCCAATGTGACTGAATGACAACAATTCTGCAAAGATGAGTGGGTCAAAATTCCTCCACAGCGCTGTAAGAGACTCATTGCAAGTTATGGTAAACACTTTATTGGAGTTGTTGCTGCTAAGGGTGGCCCAACCAGTTATTAGCTTTAGGCTAAAATCACACATGGCCATGTAGCTCTGGATTTTTTTCTACATTAATAATAAAATTTTCATTTAAAAAATGCATTTTGTGTTCGGTTGTGTTGTCATTGACTAACATTTTGATTATTTGATTGATGATCTGAAACATTTACATGTACAAAGTACAATACAGCAAAAAACGTACTGATTTCGCAGCGGCAAGTATATTTATAAATGATCCTTCAAGACTCTGCCCGTTGGCCACTATGTCCCCCAGAGAGTAAAAGTCTCTGGAATCCTTCACTGGCAGGTGGATCAGTGGCAGCAGGAAGTCTATGGTGTCCATGTCTGCACACAGGTACACCTGGGAGTGAGCATCTGTCACCATCAGCCTGTAGGGACTGAGAGTGCAGACACGACAATGTTATCAGATTTAATACACACTAGATTTCAATTGTATCAATTACATGTTAGTGTGACTATTTTGTTACGTTGGTGTTGTTGGACAGAACCTGTCCTCCTTCTCTGGGTCTTTGGTGGCCACTAATGGATTATCAATGGTGACTGGAGAAGTAGTAAGTATTAGGTATTTTACATGCAATTTAGATGTTCTAGGAGGGACGGGTCTCACCACAGTCCCCAACAGTGAAACTGCCTGAGAGCCCATTGACGTAGGCATCATTTCCCCACGCCGTCACGTTTATGAAGAAATCGGCAGAGTCCTTGATAGTGAAGTTAAACGTGAATCTGTCTGTTCCAACATCTGAAATGTTATAAACAGAACAGTATAAGGTATTAAGAAGACGCTTTAAAAAATGTAATACTATGTAGAATTCTACACTGGTCACTAGGTGTCAGTATTGTTACTTTCACGTTTGGTAAAATACATACTTGATTGCCGGAGCAACAGGGTTTTATTGCAGGTTCGAACTATCTCAAAACAGGCACAATAAAAATAGCATTATCGTAATCCATATAATCATATCAGTCTAACACCTGCAAAAGCTAAAAAAAACAAAATGAGTATATTGATTACTTTATTTTAACTTTACAACAGCATTTGGCATTTACAGTGTGTGACTGTGAAACATTCTAGGTAATGATCCAGGCTATGTAAAATGTACAGTGCATCCTCCCAGGTTGGCAAAAAAACTCCAGAAGAAAAGAAAATGTCCAGCAGAGGGGGCTATTGTACAAGATGCATACTGTAGATCAGTGGTTGCCAAACTTTGTGGCGTACCCCTTCAGACGACCTGAAGCCATGTACCCCCCATTCCTGCACACTTAAAAACATAAACCGTTTTAAAAGAATTAACTTAAAATATTGACCAATATTAATTGATTAATTATTTTTATAGTAATTTCAGGTAAAAGAAAAAAAGTATTTTGCATGGTCACATTTTGATTGCACCATGCGGGGATGGAATATAATATAAATTAAATCTTATCAAACACTCTTAATGCCCAAAATAATCATGAAACATACTTCTTTGTTCATATGATGCACACAAACCAATGAATGTGTTGTAAAACTATAATGACAATCATCCATCCATTTTCTATACCGCTTATCCTCATTAGGGTCGCGGGTAAGCTGGAACCTATCCCAGGTGACTTCGGGCGGGAGGCGGGGTACACCCTGGACTGGTCACCAGTCAATCGCAGGGCACATATAGACAAACAAACATTCGCACTCACATTCACACCTATGGACAATTTAGAGTCGCCAATTAACCTAACATGCATGTTTTTGGAATGTGGGAGGAAACCGGAGTACCCGGAGAAAACCCACACACGCACGGGGAGAACATGCAAACTCCACACAGAGATGCCCAATGGCGATTCGAACCCTGAACCTCCTGACTGTGAGGCCAACATGCTACCCATTCAGCCACCGTGCGGCCACAATGAGAATCAATAACACAAAAATATATCTTGTCATATTTTAATTCCACGTTGTCTTTGCTTTTTCAATTTTGTCTTTGCATCTTCTGTATGGTCTTTTCCATTTGCTTTTTGTCACTGCATTTACCGGACGGCTCCAGCTAGCTGGTAAAAGCAATGACAATACAATGACCCAGCCACAGCAAAGGTATTGTCCAGGTGCCAGGGTGACTAGTCAATACCTGATCACATGATTCCTGCCTGCAGTGGCTATGTAGTAGCTATGTTTAAATGTAGCGTTTGCCTTTGCTTTTTGTCACCAGCTTGAGCCATCTGGTGACAAAATTGGAAAATGAATACGACTACATTTTTATATTTTAGTATTATTGATTCTCTTTATATTCCACATTGTATTTACTTTTAATGTTGACACTTTTGTGATTCCGTACCTTCCTGCTTTCTGCTCCTTTCGCCTATCGCCTGAGGCGTTCAGGCACACTCGTATTTGAGAGCTTTAGGCGGTAATTGTTTATGGCGTTATTTACGTAACCCCCAATAAAATTGGCGTACCCCACTTTGGGAACCTAGGCTGCAGATGATATAATTTGAGTGCATTTTTTAAAATGAAAGAGCAAACTGTTACTTACTTTTTCGGTCAGGGAAGCTCCTAGTATCGGACTTTGCTATGACGATGCCAACTACTTTCTAGAAAAAACACAAAAGTTATGTCATTGGGGCAGACTTGAAACAATTCCGTTATTTGGATACACAGCAGGGCAGACGTACACTCCGCCTCCCCCCAACAGCTACAGAAGAACATTGTTAGAAAAGACATTAATTGTACTTACAGGGTGAGAAAAGTTGGGGTGTAGCTCTGAGATGCTAATGAAATTGACGGCGGCCATTTTCTAGCCTCTTTGCTAGCTAACTAACACAGCTTGCTAATGACTACCTTGTAAAATACAAACTATTAACCTACAATAAAGACGTTTAAAGACGTTTTACAAAGCAAATGTTGTTTCCCTCTCTATCTTGTTTACCTCTCTATCGCTATCTCCTGGCTTTATTATCTCGGCAGCTCTTTGTGATGCCTTCAGACACCCGTCGGAAATGCTGCGTTCAAGCACCCTCGTGCTCTGCTCTTTCGCTTCCCAATGCATTTCTGTTAGTCTGTTTCTGAAATTATGCTTAAAAAATAAAATCCATTGTTGTTTGATATTTCAAAAAGGCAATTTTATATCATTTTAATTTATAGGAGCTGCAATGTCTGTAGGTTAGAATGCTTCTCATCCCCCTGCAGTACAGTATCGCCTTGATAATGTATTCCAATCCTAATTCTCGGGACTGGATTTATCCCCAAGATGAATGTGACAATTTCCTGTTGGTTTGACGGAACAAAGCCTTATCTGACACATGACGCTGTCTTATACTTACACCGGTGTAAGAATAATCCTCACTGTTGCTGCTTTGGTTTAGAAAATATTATCTCTTTGATTTATGTTGATTTTTCGGCGTAATCCAGGCCTATCTGCAAGGGAGCATCTAATTATAATGAAATCACGTAATACCCTGTGCAAGTTATTAAACACCAATCATTTACCGACATAAGGAAATGGATCTTCTGTTTGCACCAGCGATTAAAATAAGATGTCATTTAAAATTCAAATTTCATTTAGTTTATCCATCAACCCGTCTATTAATCACAGCAGCACTTTTATGGGTTATCGGATAAATCAAGTAAAACTTCAGATTTTGGTTCAATGATTTATTCAAATGGGTTCGCAAGATGCTGTTAATCCCTCATCAATCATCCCAGGAGCCAATATTCAATTACGTCGGTCTGGATATTGAAGAAGGTATAACTTTTCTGCCTCGCGCCACCATGTGCAAAAGAATATTCCCCAGTCACGTGAGCACGGAATTGCATAAAATATTGGATGAGGCCTTATCGTTTCTGTTTCAAACGTGCCTCGTCTCGTCAGTGCCATCTGAGCAGGCGGATGTTATTAATGGCGGTCCAGTTTTGCATTGCAGATTCAGTACTACGTTGATGACCGATCCAGCGGTTATTTATTGAATTTACGCCAACATTTCATTCAGGGCCTGTCATTTGTTTTAACAATCAATTTCAGGATATATTTTCCTGTTTCAGTAATTACATGGGTACGGCGCCTCGGTTTTCGTACGCGCTAATTATGGTGGGATTCAGGTTTGGGCAGAAATATGTCTTGCTTTTCGTCCGCTGTACAAGACCAAACCGTGTATCATCAAAGTGAGTAAAACAAAACATTCGTGCGTAAGTCCCTGTAAAAAAATGGATAGTGCTTCTATTAGCGCCAGGACACTATAGATAGATTCCAGTCAGGGAATCTTTAATCCTTTGATATGTGTGTCTAATGAATTTGTTCATAGAACGCACACTGAACGATGAACTATCTTCCTTCTTCTCCTTTAGAAGTGCTGTGGTCCCCTAGTCGTAGAGCAGGTCGCCCAGAAACCGGAAGGTTGTTGGTTCAATCCTCGCTTTCCCTCCATGGGCAAGACATTTCATGGTGTATGAATGTTTGACGGTCATTACCACTACCAGTGTGTGAATAATGGGGTAACGTCATTGTGAAGAGCTTTGGGTACCTTGAAAAGCGCTATATAAAATCTAATCCATTATTATTAGAGTTATAAAAGAAATGGTTGTTATTTTTATTATACAGCTCTACTGTACACTTTTTAAAGTTATGTTTGTGAAACAGGCTCTTCCATCCCCCGTCTTCCATAAAGATAAATGTGATGTTAAATGTCATATATTTCACTTGCTTTTCTGCATGTAAAACTGCAATTATTCTCTATTTAAAAAATATGCAAGGAGACCTACCATACTCTTTTTCGGGTCTTTTTATTGACTTTTGGACTCCAATAGCACATCTACACATTATAACCTGCACAGAAAGCTTTCTAGCTCTTCCAGACTCTGCACCTCTTCCTGCAGTGTTTTCTCGGGTTTCCTGTCCCCGCCCAAATGGTCTGTGTAATTGACTCTCCGGCTACGCCTCCCGCCGAGCCCACTCTGCTGTCATTGGTCACACTACGGACAGTTGCCGAACCCCACTTCAGAATTTCGGTGGTACAGGGGTTGATTTGTCTTTTTAAAATGTTCACTCTTAAAGACTATTAGCAGCTCCAGACATGGGCGAGCTTGTAATTAGCTTGCATGCAGGTAACACTCTCTCTGCTTCCTGTATGCACACGTATAATGCTACACACACAACATTGCTCACACAAAATAAACACATAACACAATTATGGGACTTGGTCTTCTGACTCTTTAACACGACCAAGTAATGTTGAAAAGGCATCGGACTTCAGCAACGGTTTTACAGATAGTCCAGATTTATATTGGCTCACAGTCCCGTGTGAAGTGCCGATATATATATATATATATATATATATATGTGTGTGTGTGTATATATATATATATTTATGTATATATATGTGGATATATATATATATTTCTCTTGCTGGCCAGGAATCATCAACAACTTCTACCTGATGCTTGCCTCTTTAGGAAAGCTAAACAAAATTTGCTTTCCCTCACACCCAAAACAAACACTTCCTGGGAGCCATTGCTCAACGTTGCCCACATAAGGAAGTCCGGAAGGACGTCAGTGGAACTTGGTGTTGAACTCCCAAGTGTGCAAACCTCGTTATCCGACGCATTGAGAACACAACATTGTAACAACGTTTATAGGTCAGAAAAGAGAAAAGGCGTAATAGACCCCCTTTAATATAAACATATGAATTAGATGTAGTTCATTTATTTTGGGAAATATTTATAATTACTGACTGCTTGTTGAAAAGATTGTTTCATAGTTACAAACCATTTGACGACTTGAGGTTGATTTTGGACTTTTTCTACATTGTCAATATATTTATTTGTGAGGATTGTATGTGTTCTTTTTAATAATTGATGGTACTATTATAGCCGCACGGTGGTCGCGTGGGTAGCACATTGGCCTCACAGTCAGGAGGTTCAGGGTTTGAATCACGGTTGGGCATCTCTGTGTGGAGTTTGCATGTTCTCCCCGTGCATGCGCGGGTTTTCTCCGGGTACTCCGGTTTCCTCCCACATTCCAAAAACATGCATGTTAGGTTAATTGGCCACTCTAAATTGTCCATCGGTATGAATATGAGTGTGAATGGTTGTTTGTCTATATGTGCCCTGCGATTGACTGGCGACCAGTCCAGGGTGTACCCCGCCTCTCGCCCAAAGTCTGCTGGGATAGGCTCAAGCATCCCCGCAACCCTAATGAGGATAAGCGTCATAGAAAACTATTGAATGATTGATACTATTAAATAACTTATTATAATTACACAATACTGGTAGCCATTGCGTATAAATGCATAAATACAAAATAACCACTATGTGTGTGTGGTACTGCCAAATACAGTGGCAAAAAGAAAACACTATAATGTGTTGTCCTTTTCATTTTTATTATAAATGCAGATTTGTGTGACTACTTCTACGCCACCATGCTTTTTTTAAATTTAGCAACTAGCTTTCCGCAGCGGCGTTTGTGGTCCATCTGTACAGCCCTGCGTGAAACATACGATCAGAGAGGATGAAGCGCAGACACCAGTGACTACTTAGAGGCATGGCAGCAGAATGACAGCTCTGAGCCAAGCCTTGTTGGAGCTACGGCGCATTTGCTGGGCCTTCTGGCGTGCTTCGTCTTTGTCTAACTGCAGGTCTCAAGTCCATCTAAGAGACCATTTGCAATCAGGAAGCCTTGTGTTTACACTACGTCCACACGCTATGTAAAACAGCTTTGCAGCGCTGTCATGCATATTTCTTTTGGTACAGGAACCAGGATGCATAGACAGGTTGAAGTGTTTAACCAGAGGATTTTGTTCACATGCACGCACAACAAAAGCCCTGTTATTACGAAGAATACTCCATTTCATTGCAGCAGCACCTGAAAGAAGTACGTGAGCGCCATTCATTGTATTGATTCAGATCGTTAAACTTATCCGAAAAGTGTAGCCCTTGCAGTTGTTGGCACCAGCTCGTGCGGACTTTATTGCCTTCCTAAATACAGTATATGTGGACGCTGTAATTTCCCTGCCACCTGTGTGACGGGCTGCTGCTGCTGCTCCACTGGGTCTGTTTAAAGCCAGTGAGTGCACATTTCCTGGTCTGCACGCTGGAACCATACAGCCTGACGGGACTATATATATATGAATGTAGAAGTCATGTTAAATGATCCTAATAATGAGCTGTTGAAAGCAGAACGAATAAGGAAAACAGTGGCGCCCGTGATGTCATCCATCGTTATACGTTGTTATGTTATACACAACAGGTAGGCGGCCTGGAAACGCTGAAGAACCCAATGGTGCTTTGATGCAGTGCTTTTATGTCGCCGTGTACACAAAGCAGGTACCACCACCCACGCACCCAACTCAGGCATGTTTTCTGTCTTCCTGCTTGTCCGCCTTGCACAATTACGGCCCTCTTTTGAACACTTTGTGGCATCGTGGAGGACATTCTATGTTTTGTTAAGATGGGAAAATGTGTTAAGCGGCCCTCTAAGTCGCCCTCTCATGAAGAACACAATCGCTTGAGGGCGAAATTTAATCCAATTTAAACCACTCATCTTCCATAAAAGAGGTCTGAGGTGAATATGATTATTATGCAAACGAATACAATACAATACAATACAAAACAAAGTTATGAATAAAGCTGCAATTTGCGCACTATGCGTAGTCTAAATACAGGGCTGTCCAAAATGCCTGTTTGTTTTTTTTACTGGCCCGCGGCACATTCTAAAAATATCATTTAACAAGATCAAATAGAAAAATCAGCAGTGATTTTACAAGAATAGTCAAAATGCTAAAAGGCAAAAAAGTTGTAAGTTTTGTTCGTTTATTTCGAGCCGCACAAAATACACAGGACAGAACATAATGAACATACACCTACAAACAGGAACAATTTGTCTCGAAAAGGAGTGGGAAGAAGACAAGTCATAATACTGCGAGAATAACATCGTAACAGATACACACTCAGATCATTTCAAAAATGCAATGCGATATGAATAAAATACTACATAATATTAACATTATATATTAGAATATAGAATGCAAGTACAATAAAATAACAAAGAATATTTGCAATGGAAAATATCAGAAACAATATTTACATGTTGTGTAAAAATGCAGTGCTATAATGTTGTGAGGTATCATTACAGACGTAAAGGCGTGTGGAATGGAGGAAGTCCTGTAGCGTTCCCTGTGGGGTTCTCCGTGATGGAGAGCAGTTTGTCCAGTGTCCTCCTGTCGGTCACCGTAACAAACGCCTCCAACTGGTTGCCGATAACCTGTTTAATTTTATTACAGGAGGAAGATATTAAACACTTTTTAAATGTCGTAGTACACTATTAGAAGAAAAGTTAGAAGATTAGGTTAGGGGAAAAGTTACAATGTTACAAGAACGAGGCAAAAACAAATGTTATGGGAATAAACTCATAATTACTGGAAAGAAATTTACAAGAAGAAAGCTTGAAATGGTGACTGAAAAGAAAAAAGCTCAACTCTAATGAGAAAAAAAGTCGCAATGTTGCCTGAATAAAACTTGTGATGTTAAAAAAATGTCATTTTAGTAGCAATAAATTGATTTGTGGTAATTTGTGGTAATGGTAAATATATTAAACTTGAATGTATTAATAATAAAATATTAATATTAAAAATAAGATTTGTTTTTGTTTTTTAGAAGTCAAAAAATTATCAGAAACAAAACAAAATACAGGGGGAAAAATTATGTTATGGGAATAAAGTCAGAATATTAAAAAAACATTTTTTACAAAGCTTATTAAGAAAAAAGATTAAAAAAACAGAAAAATAGGGAAAAAAATCCAATCTTTTATTGTTTATAGTTCATATTGTTGCAGGAAATTGACTACCTAGCATGCCTTGCGGGCATTTGGGGCAGTCTTAGGTTCCATATTCTGTTTAGTGCTTAGTTGTTTTTGTGTGGTGAGTTAACTTGCTGTGGATGTGTTGTGTGCCCGTTTTGTTGCACTGTGAGCAAGTATGACATCAGACGAGCCCTGCGCCGAATTTTTTAACCCGATGTGACCCGCGAGTCAAAAAGTATACCCGGTGTAATTAAACAATTGTATTAACCTATATTTCATTTCCGACTCTGCGCTTACTCACCGCTGCCCTTCTGTGGTTTGAACCACCAGCCATACATTACCAGAATTTTTTGTTTGAACTCGAAGACTGCAAATTGTTATTCAAAGCACATAGAGTAATTTAAAGCGACTCACGTTGCCGGGGTAAAAGTAGAATATTTCCTACGGTTTAATCAACAGAAAATACGACATGCAAAGTGCAAAAAAAAACAAAAAAAAAACAAGCAGCCCAGTAGTTGAGTAAATGTACTTAGTTAAATTATACCACTGCAAACCTATATTCCTATTTTCCTCATATGAATAACTCGCAGCCACTCATTTTCATCCTCCTGGCCAAAAACCGGGCCAATGCAAATGTACTGATGCCAGGAGAAAACTCGATCCATTCATCATCTTTACCGTGCACAATCCCAGAGTTGCATACTTGGGGAAAGTCAGTCCATCAAGCTGTCTGCACACGATCTTTACATCCTTCCTCCCCCCACCATGACAGGCCCTGACAGAAATATCGAACCCCACAATTGACCCCATGCGGCGTTCCTGTTTTCTGTTTTTTTCGAACAATTTGAAAGTGTTTCTTTAATTACCGCAGAGTGATACATTAAGCAGAGACTTTCATTTCTTGGGGGTAGGGGGGGGGTGAGTGTTCCTCAGAACAAGGATGCATTGTCCCTGAGAAGGCTGCAAAGACGGGCACGGCGTTTCGGCAAAAGCGGCAACCCTGACTCATTTGAAGTGTTGATGATCTGTTTGGCGCTAAACAAAACAAAGGCACCAGAAGAAAATATAATTATATTGTATGCATTTGTACTTATAAAGTCATACATGTATAGAAATATACATTACATAATAGCTTAACACAACTAAACACTCTTTAACATTAATTACTGCACTTGTATTATGAATTTTGGCCATTATCCACAATCCTGATGTGGGACATGAACACTGTCTAAAGATATAAAACCAGCTAAAGAGAAAGCAGGTGACGGGACGCAACTGTTCATCCTAAAAAGCCTTCCGAAACAACCTACAAAAACCGCTAACAACGCTCCATTTACATAATTGTTATTGTAGGCACTAACGCGGAAGAACTACTTTTTTGTTGTAGTGACACCTCGCCACATAGCACTCGGCTAGCTACTAGCCACACACTCGCTCACAACGGCTCAGGCCACTCCCGAAAGGTAACCTCTTCAATATACAGTATATAGTGCCATCATAACAGCAATTTGTGATAACGACAATGCAGTGGAAACTCGGTTAGCATTCATCGCGGTTGGCGTTTATTTTGTCCAAAATTTTGCCTTATTTTGTGTACATTTGCGTTTCATTTTCTTTTTGTATTGTTAATACACTGCGGTGCCCTTAATGTATTTTTATCAATTCAACATCCTTGTTAGCATCATATTAGCGCTCCAACACATGGCAACAGGAACCGGAACTATGCTCTGTCGCCAGTCTATGATGTCATCAGCGGTCGACTCTGTAGTTCAACAGCTGTGTTTTTATCACCAAATGTCATTGTTAGCATCCCAGCTATGTCGCCCGCTCTGTGATGTCATCAGGGGTTGACGCTCAAAAATGTCACAAAACACCATTTTAAAGTTTTGCAAACAATTCAAAACACATATGCATTTTAAATTGATAAAGCATCCAAAACTATAAAAAGTGTGTTTTGTGTGAACTTGTTTTGCTTTCTGGATCAAATTATTTGGATTTACATGATTTCTTATGGGAAAAATTGCAAACACATGGAAAAAGGAAGTGGAACTTTGGTCTCTAACCTGTCTATGATGTCATCAGCGGTAGTTATTCTGACAGTGACGAAACCAGTCAATACATGTGCTCGTGTAAACATTTTTAGCCTTTTGGAACGGATTAATTGGATTTACATGGTTTCTTATGGGAAAAATCGATTTGGTTAGAGTACGTTTTGGTTAGAGTCAGAATTCATGACGTTAACCAAGGTTCCACTTTAGTATCATTCAAAAATCAATCAAAAACTACAAAAAAAATTGCAATTTTTTTTTTTCTGAAATTCTGATGTACTGTTGCTTTTTCCTCCATTTTCCATTTCATTGTATTCCAAGTGGACATACATTAATACCAAGTAATAAGTACATCCTGCTGCCTGCAAGCTGCAGTGCAATGCACTCTTTAAAAAATATCATACCGTGACCCTAATGAGGATAAGCCGCATAGAAAATGAATGAATGATTGGTAAAAAATATATATCATCGTGATATACCTGTATCATCCTTTGATAACAAGCAACAAATATATTTTAGCAGATTAGTGATTTAAGTGGTATACGCTCCGTTTTTTGTTGCTATGAATCACAACAGTCGTTCATCTCCATACAGCGATGGCACATAATGGCAAAATTCACTTTTACGTTTATTGAACTGCATGCTATAGATCATTCTCTGTGATCGTTGTGTTGCCTTCATGGTCATTTGTCAATATAATCTGCTGCAATTTCCACTGCACAAACGGTCATAATGGGTCTATTATGTACTGTGTCCGAAAGGACGCCACTTGGGCAGTCCTCAAAGCGAACTCTTGACGTCGGAAGCGGGAAAAAAAGGGATGCGACCAGCATCCCATATGGAAGGCATCAGGCAAGCACGCGCTAATAACAACGCGGCTGTGGGTTTAATAAAAAGGAATGGAACGGATTAGGGCCCTGTCCCATGTACTGAAGCACATTAGCGTGGCCTTGGCAACTCGCAGCACAGCCTGGGAGGGGATGAGAGAAAGAGGAATGTCGGCATGGTGGGTGCCAGGCTTGCCCTGCATTAACCAATCGGGTTCCTACACAGGGGGAACACACAAGGAGATGTAGCCTGTGGGCAGCGCGTAGACGAGGAGAAGGAAACATCAACAGTGGTTTGACAATGAATGCTGATTTGCTTCCCGATTAAAACGGAAGGATTTGTGCTCAGATGAATGAAGGGCCGCCTGGGGAGGATGCATAGACAAGTTCCCACAGATAGTGTGTGTGTGTGTGTGTGTGTGTGTGTGTGGTACTAGACCCGGTTGGGCTAGTCTTTGCCGTGTGTTCACGTTCTCTGTTAGCCAACGTTTACGAGCTCTTTAATTGGTAAATTCTGTTTTGTTGTGCACGACATTGCAACACCCGCTCAGTATGATTCACATTTTGAAGAATTTACTATTAAATAGTGGTGTAGACTAATGGAAGGCAATTTATTTTTTGCACAAACATGTGGAGGAGCAATCAAATATGAAAATCATATCAAATAAGTGTGATAAGTGTGAAAAGGCATTTGCATAAAAATGAAGCGTAACAGAAGAAGGTCTTTCGAGGGATGTAATGCATTAAACGGGAGTTGTATCGCAACTGATAAAAACAAACCAGAAAAACACCTTTTTTTTTTTCAAACTTACTGTAGTAGAACTAGCCACCCTCATAATGTTGTTTTCATAATATCCGGAGCAACGAATCACGCTCACTGTACAGTTTTTTAGCAATATTAATAAAGTATACATTGGTATTAGTATTAGAAGTAGTGGTGGTTGTGGTATTATTATTTATTATTAGTAGTAGTAGTAGTTGTAGTAGTATTATTTTATTTTACTAGTGCATAAGAACCATGCAATACACTCAATTGCAGAAAACATTTCACAGATCGGCTATCATAAAATTTAAATACATTTCAATTACATTGCATCAAATTGTTTTAATGTAAATGAAATACATTTAAATTAATTTAAATTTAAATATAAAAGCTACATTTCTATGATAGCAAATTTTGCATGTTAACATTAGCATGTTAGCTGAAATACAGCTATATTACCATTCGCATATTTAGCACTTTTAGATATAGACACATATATAAACACTTTTATTCTAGTTGTTAACATGCTAAAGTTAGCATGTTGTTGTTGCTAGCATGCTAACAAAAGCATAGTAGCATTTTTAGCTGTTTTCGTGGGAAGACACTAATATGAACATTTAGCACTATAGCATTTGTATCCCTCTTCACAGGGAAAGACATATATAAACACTTTGCATTATCATGCTAGGTGTTAGCATCCTAACGTTTGCATGTTAGCATTGCTAACATCAACATATTACCATTTTTAGCTGTTGTCATGGGTAGGCACCTTTAAGAACACTTAGCATTGTTATGCTATGTGTTAGCATTATTAGCATGCTAACATTAGCATAGTAGCAGTTTTAGCCATTTTCATAGGTAGACGATATTATGTAGGTCTTAGCATACTAATGTTAACATGTTAGCATTTTAGCCATTTTTTAGGTAGACACATGCTAGGTGTTTGCAAGCTAACATTAGCATATTTGCATTGCTATCATGCTAACATGAGCATATTAGCATTTTTTGTGATTTTCCTGAATGTGAACTTAAGCAGACACTTAACTTTATAACGCTAGATGTTAGCATGCTAATATTAGCATGCTAACATAATTATGCTAGCATTTTTTGTATTTTCAGAGGCGAGCACTTAGCTATTATGATAGGCTTTAGCGTGCTAATGTTAGCATGCTAATGTTAGCATGCTAACATAATTATGCTAACATATTTTGTATTTTCAGAGACGAGCACTTCTGCGGAGAAGTTCTGCGCTCTCCGGGCGCTTTTGTAGTATTGTTTTTAACACACCTCACTATGTAATGAATTGCGAAACAAAACAAACATTAGTTTTACACTAGAATTACAGCCGATTACCTTGTTTTTTTAAAAACCTCTCATATAAACAGTATGTTTTTATCCTATAAGAAGGACCCAAAGTAAGTCACTGCTATCGTAAGGCGTATGTCGCTATGTCGCACATTTGGATGCATTTCTGTGCAAAGCAAATCATTCACATGTGAAGAACGTGATTAAACGCTAATCACATTTCAAAAGGTCCAAAAACGGACTGTCTATCTGTGGCATACAAGCTCTCAGGCGTGCTCCAGATCATTGCATTTGTCTTATTTCCACATAACTGTCACTGACATTTCACCCGCATGACATCTCCATTGGAGGTCTTAACCCCTCCAGGACCACCTCGGCGTGTGACCCCCCACCCCCGCCATCCTCGTCTTAGCGACGCATCAAGCTTGTCTGCGAAAAGTCAATTAAGTTTAATTAAGTGACTTTGGAAGCACGAGCGCAGCAGCTGGCAGGGAAGGCGAGCGTTCTTCTAAAACCTCGTCTCGATGCGGGGAGGTGGGACTCGTCTGTTGTGAGACCTACAGCACGGCGAGGGAATCTAAATAGTGCGATGTCTATTAAGTTCAATCTCAGCCTGGCGGTCTGACCCGCATGTCACCGTTCGGAGCTCCTGCTCGTGATTGCTTACGTCTGTGGCGGAGGCAGACTTGCTCTTGGCCTCTAAGCCGGGCAGTCGAACACGCGCTCCAACTTTTTTTACTGATCCTGATGACTTGATAGTGACCACACCGGCAGCTCGCCGTGCTATGATTGCTACACAGACATCTGTTATACTTGGATTACGGTTTGCCTCCTCCCGCTTTTTTTTATCGGCCATTTATTTTGACCCCTTGATCCCCTTCACTGTCCGTGACGTCACGCTCCGGACCACCAAGGTTGGACTTCTGTTTCTTCACTCTGGCTACATTTTAGTAAAAGAAGTAGTTATTGCGTAGTTATTTTTCAATACATACTGGTAAATGTGTAAACAGCGAGTGAGTGCACTGTGCATAGGGACCCGCTATTCATTAGGGGGCGCCCTTTTGCAGAAGGGGACGCATTCTCTGACACTCATTGCCACGACGATTGACAGCACACAGCGAAATAAGAGGATGAAATGGCATAATCCAAAGTGCAAAAAAAACAGCAGTAACTTTACAAGACTAAAGTCAAAATATTAGGACAATAAAATGAAAATATTATGAAAATAAAAGAAAATTGTCATCTTATAGGGAAAAAAGCCATAAAGTTACCAGAATAAAGTCATTATGTAATAGCATCAATGTTGAAATCAAAAAAAAAAAAGGTCACAACAATCAAAGAAACAAGACAAAAAAAAAAAAAACAAAGTTGGAAATTTGGTTGGAGAATGTTATGATAGTCATAATAATCAGTCCTAATAGTCAATGTCATAATAATCAGAGAAGAAACAAAAAAGTAATAATTTTACTGGAATAAAGGGGAAAAAAATCATTTTTAGAAGCATAAAGTTCAATTATTAAAGAAAAATAATTGTATTATCTAAAGTTGTAATATTATGGAAAAAATAGCAAAGAATGAAGGTGCAAATTTTGGGAAATTGTATATTATTACAAAAAATCAAGTCAAAATATTATGAGAATAAAGTCATAATATTACCAAACAAGAAAATGTAAATATTAAAATATTTAATAACATCATCACAAAGCATTGAATTTCTTAGCATATCTACATTGGTTGGTTTACCATCCATCCATTTTCTATGCCGCTTATCCTCATTAGGGTCGCGGGTATGCTGGAGCATATCCCAGCTGACTTTGAGCGGGAGGCGGCGTACACCCTGGACTGGTCTGGCTGGTTTACAAAATGTTTAAAATATTAAAACGACCTACAAATATTCAGTATGCGGCAAAACCTGTCACTTCCCTACTTGTGTAACGCTAACGCTGCTGCCTTTTATTATTCTGTCATTTCCTTATTTGTACTAAAAATAATGTATTGAAACATGTGTTTTCCCTTTGTTCCCAATGAAATTCAGGTTGAAGTCAAATAGTATAAATTAAAAGACAAAAAAATATCAAATCCTGCCCCAATTAGGCTAGGGGTGGAGTGTAATGCTGATATTAACAACATAGTCACCAGGGAATTGATTTCCCGTAGGCCTCGGGGATGTCGGGCTCCAGAGAGCGCGTGTTGTAAAAACTGCCAAAGCAGGCGAGGATACGCTTACGTTGTAATAAAAGACGTATTCACTCCAATACAGGCGCATGCATGGCTGCTCGCAGACACCAAAATCACATACATCTGCGTAGCGCCTTGTAATTACCCCGTCCCTATGGCTGCCTGTATTGATCAGATGCTCTATTACCTGCGCTTGGACTGGGAATGATGGGCCTAAAAGTGCACGTTGGGAGTGATTATGGTGCAGACTGCACATTGCATTGACCCAAAGTGTTTTTGGTGCAGATGGAGCCCTTACGGCAGGAGGAGCACGTTATGGTTGGCTGTATGGATTCGGTCGGGATCACTATGGATTTTTTTGTTGTTTTTGAGGCAGGTGGTAAAAGTGATGCTTTGGTGTTTAAACGATCCATTCAGATATCGACAACTATTTCAGTTGTAATACATGATCAATATGCTGTAAAGAGAGCCGTACATTTCAGTTACTACATCTATCACAACGGACAGTGGCTACCCACCCCGCAAATATGAGCTGCATTACCACACGTTGAAAAGTGAAAGGTTCCCGTCTAAATGGGGTAGAAAAGCGTCTATTTTCGGGCTATATTTGGAGCAAATCAGTGAGACTAAACTCAGCCCAATTTTCAACTTCTATTTTTGGGCGAACCTACCGTGTTTTGCCCAAAAAGCAACGTTTTGCATCGACTGTTTCATCTGACATCCCTTCAACTTTTTTGTGTATTGTGTACCGCTAACAAACAATGACATTCCCATGGATGTTTTAGGCCGAAAGGTACTCCGACTTGAAATTCCTCGCTACTGTGTTTTTCAAACAAGACGCTCAACTCCTCTCAAGGGGGAAACAAACCATCTTCTGGCTCCAATCACGTCTGGAAACACTGAGCCAGCCACCGACTCTTCCTGCTACAGTACGTCCACATCATCTGATTTACTCGTCTGAACTCTCTCAAAAATGGCCTTTGATTGTGAATAGGCTTCACTACTTCACGACCCCTGCTCAAAACATTCAGCAGCATACATGCTAGAGGATGTAGTTACGTATAATCAGCTGATGAATTTGCTCATGCATTGGAGGAGCGAACTAGAGTAGTGTCAGTTGGACATGAACAATCTTAAAATATCATGACATGCAAGATAATATTGCTGGATCGTAATGTCGCCGCCCCCTTTTGGCCCCGTTGCACATGCACTGTAATGTGACCAAATGTGAAAATACTATAAATGCTGTAACTAAAGCCGAGGGTGCTTATTTACCTAAACTGCAAAGATGAAGGGGCATTATTGGAAGCAGGCGATAATTGAAGAGGCAGTTTTCTCTCATTATATACTGTATGATTCATTTTAAACTAATGATTTGGAGTGCATGAGAAAATGAAAAGGAAAACAAAGCCAGTCATTTATTTACAAGCATACTGCACAACAAAGCAGCAACAGAACCAATGTTGTGATATTGGTAGTACATTAACAGTTGAATAGCACAAGCGTTTTGGCTCTGTGGACCCCTTACAAGAGTCAGCTAGGATAGGCTCCAGAATACTCCCGCGGCCCTAATGACAGCTATAGAAAATGGATGGATGTTATTGTTTGTAATTATGTTCTACACAGTTGGGTTTTTTTGATAGAGAAGGGTAAATTAGCAAAAATGTTCATGGCGCCAGCAAAGCGTCATTTCCAGAAGTGATTTTGGGGTGACACCTTTCAGCCGAAGCCAAACAAACGCTTCTCAAAGTACCTCGTTGACTTTGTTTGGTGTATTTTTCATCAAAGCGGTAGTCATGCCAAAACATTGCGTTGCTGCTGGATGGTAACAGTATCCCAGTGATACGGTAAGTTTGTTTCCTTTTCCAAAAGACAAAGGTTTAAGACTGCAATGTATGAAGCAGGTTCAGAAAATGAGAGACAAATGGACGCCAGCGGAGTTCAGTTCTTTGCAGTGTTCCGCCAAGAAGGAACACCTTTACAAGAAGCGTTTGGCCTTGAAAGTACCGTATAAATATAAGAAAAAATATATGAAAAAAATGCTAAAAAGACAAGATGGTTGACTTCAAAGTAGCCACAGAACAGAGTAGGTCATGTCTTGTTTAAGTGTCTTCTATACACTAATCCAACATAGCGACAAGCCTGCAAAGTATTATACATGTCATATAAACACCTTTTTACAGCAATATGTTGACATTAAAGGCCGGGGGTGGCACCAGGGCCAAAATACACAATAGAAAAGGCTATAAACACCCGTTTATGTTTATTAATAAGCCGTTTTAAAACAATAATTGAAGGATAAGCAACTTCACAGTATTGTGTGTTCTGAAGGTGACCAATCTTCATCTCCATGTCTTAAGCCTTAAATCCATGTTCTGTAAGTTCTCCATTTCATCTCCAACTGTTTCTCCCTTCTTTTCTTCGCAAAGACAATCGACACATCGCTCAAATCGTTGCTATATTCACTTCCAGAAATGATGCTTTGCTGCAACCAGTTTGTAGATAGATGAAGATGAAGATGAAGATAGATGAAAAATAAAGGAAATAAAGATAAATATCAAAATAATTAAAATCATTATGTTATGAATAATAATATCATATTATTATAATAATATAACAATACTATATTGTACAACTATATAATAATATAATATTATTATAATAATGAATAATAAAATCAAAAATAACAAAATAATAAAGAAAAAACACCTTTAAGCTACAGCTTAAAGGTGTTTTTAAGTGCACCAGGATGCTGACCTGGCCAGGAACCAGGAACAGCCTACAGCCACAGCTGGCAATGGCAGTGTTTTTAATTAGCTGGTTATTTGCTTTTGTAGACCCAGCGGTTAATTGAATAGAGACATTCATTCATCGGAGAGTGCTTTTTCGTGATCGTGCCTTTATTCTTATTTTATGCTCACCACAATTCAAATTATCTTGTCTTTTTATCAACTGAGTGCTTATTTATGACAAAAGGGGAAAAAATAGATTTGTTGCTTCTCTCCTTCCTGGTCCGACCTCAAGCCGAGCATCAGTCCATCTGCCCCAGAGTGACAGGCACAGTGGGACACAAATAAGTGGATGCTCATTATGGTTGAAAGACAATACAATAATTGCGGCAGATGATTATACAGTAACTACGACTGCGTTGTCAGTGAATTCATATCTAAGTGATTTTTTTTTTTGAACTCCGCACGATGACCACATCTGTTTGTAGTTAGTAGCGGGATCTTCTATTTCAGCCCATGTGTTTCCTGTCGCGGAGTGAACGGAAAAGAATGATGGAAAATGTGTGTGGCCAACAATTTGTGTTTTTCTTGGGAGCGTCTTGTCTCCTGTCTCTCTCTGATGTTCAGGTCTGACCTGGACACTGGACTAATTCCCGCTCCTCTATGCCCCTAAATCCAATCTAATTGCCGTCAATCCCATTGTTCTGCTCTCATTCATCACACTTTTGTGTGTGAGAGTTTCAGCGTACATCCGCCATCTCTCTGTAAGAGTCTGTAAATCTCATAGTGCTGTGTGCCCGTGATGAAATACTATAAATCGCCGACCTCCTTGCAGCCTTTCAATAAAGTGTCCTGTTGCTAAATAATGAGACTTGGGGAGGCGATATGGTCCTCCATCATGTCCTGGAGGAATGAGATGGGTTATTGTTCCCATCTCTGCTTCCAATGAGGGAATTAAATGTAGCTTGGCTCCCAGCAGTACACAGCAAGAGGACCGGCCAATCTACCGGGGGCATCACTGGAGATAATAAAGCTTGCTAAAATTTTCTCCGACTGGCTCGATAAATATTTGCTCTCACAGAGCTCCTGAGAGTCAGCGAGAACAGTGAGTCACTGTAAGTAAAGACTGGCCAAAAGTTTACAATACACGATAAAAAATTATAAAATAATAACTGTCTTCCTGTATACTGCTTGCTTTAACCCTAATAGTAACTTTCTCAGGTTCTTGCTCAATACATTACCAAATAAGTGTAAAAGTTTGTAGGAGTAGAGAATATTTCAAACAATTTACAGTAGTTCATATTATAGTTTACATTTTTCCCTATTTTTAGCAAAATGTTAAGTAAAAGCCAAGTTTGTATTATTTGTCACACTTAATCAAACAATTGTAAATATTAGTCAATGACAACACAACTGAACACAGAATGCGTTTTTTAAATGAAACTTTTGTGTTGGTAAGGGCTGAAAAATCCAATCCTACATGGCAAACATAACTGCCATTAATTGAGATCTATCAGTCTGGATACTGTAGTAAAGCCATTTTTTGAAGCTTTGGGACTCCAGCAAACCACAGTGAGAGACACTACCCACAAATGGCAAACCTTCCCAAAACACACCAACAAGTCCAACTCTGAATGGCTGAAGAAAAACAAAATGAAGACTTTGGAGTGGCCTAGTCGAAGTCCTTACCTGAATCCTATTGAGATGCTGTGGCATGACCTTAAAAAGGCGCTTCATGCTTGAAAAGCCTCCATTGTGGCTGAATGACAATAATTCTGCAAAGATGTGATTCAGAGTTACGTTTGCACAGAAACTTGCATTTCTTCATCACTCTGCAAGCTGCTGAAAGATGATCACGTCCCTCAGGACTTTCCTCCTCCATGGCAGCATGGGGCGGGGGAAACTCCATCCCAGCTAAGTAAGTCCTCCGAGAGGGACTCACAACTATTGGAGAGGAGACACGACTCCCCTGACATCTGTTATGCAGAGTGGCATCTAATTTTCCCTTTGCTGCACTGGGAAAAACAAAGGATGGGAGGTGGAAGGGAAGCATGCAATTAGGACTCGGAAGGGTCTTTATCTGCATTTATTCTACAGTGCCTTTAAACATTTGGGTCACTTAACACGTGTCCATAAGGACGGTATGTTGGGCCAACCAACTAATATACAACCCTAACCTCCACCAAGGCCTGAAAAGTCCCTACCAAATTGTACACCTTCATCGATTACATTATGTTTAAATAATAATCCTGATATTAGGGTATATTGCGCTATCTTGCAAAGTAAACACAATAAAATCAGATAAAAAACACCACTTTTGTGGTCAATTACCACAAAATGCCTCGTGATGGTGATTAATCAATTAATTAATCACACATTAAATGAAAAGGAACTCGATTGTTTTACCGTTATTTTACGTTTTCCTTGTCTATTGCCTCTAAACGGGTAGCTAGAGGGTTCACTCTGTGCATTAGTTCCAGTACGACATGAAGTGAGCCCTTTTGTCCGTCATATTGCCTCTTAGTCTCGGAGGGTGGAAGAGGGCCGCTAGCGTACACACTGAGTGCAGAAGAGAGTAATATGGTAGAAATTAAATTAGTAGTAAGTTAGTATATATTGTTGTATAGTTTTTCATTGTCAATCCATCCATCCATTTTCTATACCGCTTATTCTCATTAAGGTCGCTGGTATGCTGGAGCCTATCCCAGCTGACTTTGGGTGGGAGGAGGGGTACATTGTACATTTTTTTAAAAAGTAAAGTTAAAATCTCGTTTGGTCTCGCTCTCGCAGACCCAAATTTTGTGTATCGTGTCGAATCTCGTGTCTCGTGAACCGAGCGTCACATGGCACCCCTGTTAATTACTTTTCACCTACGTACAAAAACGTCTCACAAATTGTAAACTCTGACTTTCTTTTATTTAGGTTTATTCAACCGGGTCCATTTAAACAGTAAACATACTGTATAAACTTTTCTTTATCATATTCAACCATTTTTTAAAAAATCTGTAGCTGTATTTGTTTAATCCCAAGTGTTTTTTATGTAATACAATCCACCATTTATTTAACCATTTTTCATTGTGTCAATATTTTTACTCCCATGTCTATTTATTTACATCTTTACTTATTGTATTTTATATTTATTGTTTGTTTTGTTTACTTTCACATTATTTACTCTTTCATTTTTCATCTTTATTTTAACATGTTTATTTATTCTGTTTACTTTCACGCGGTTTTGTTTAAACTCGTATTTATAATTATTATATGAACTGAATGAATGAAGATTTTGCTCTGGGCTTGCTCTGCACTTTGGGGTTCAAAGGTCATCCATAGATATCTAGCACAAGAGTCGTCCTCATTAGGTGTTAATGATCCTCCCTGAGGGCGAGTTACTCAGCTGACTCTGCACTTTTTTTTTTTTTTACACACTTCATGGCAACTTGTTTCCTGACATCAAAAAGACATTTTGAATCAGCCTTTCTTTCTGCTCTTCTGGCTCCTTTTCCTTTCCTTTTCCCTGAAATGTAAATGAAGCAAACCGCCACACACATTGGATGCGAAACAACGCGAATGTAGACCCGGCAGTCGACAAGAGGAGCCGTTCGTTTCGCGAGCTGTCATCGGCGGCGCTCTCAAACGGAAAGTGGAACACGGAGGCAGGGATTTGGAGGAACTCCCAGTGATGATTGTTTCATGCAAGGCTCTGTTGATGCTTAGGTTGAGAGGAAACACGGGTGCAAATGTTCTGACCCCTTGCGGGCGGGTTACAACCGTGGCGGCCAGAACCCATCCTTTGAATTAGAGTCTCTCGTTTAAGTGTCAATTAAACGAATCGGGTGGCGTGTAATTTGCTTTCCATTCAGGAAGTTATAATGATTGGAGAGCGGGAGGGTTGAGGGGATTAAAGGGATGACTTTCAACTTACGGGCTTTGATTGCACTTCATTTTGAAGGGCCGTACAGTACGCGGTGTCTTCCCGTCGTTACCATTTCTACACAGACCAACAATCCCGTAATGATGATGGAGATAATTGTTTCAGTCTGTCCTACGCTTCCAGAAGTTTATCCTTGAAAAAGATGAGTTTAAGTCAGCAGGGGGAAAGCTCCAGAACAATTCCAAATATAAGACTTTGGAATATAAGACTATGAAGTTGTCTTCCAGTGGAGGTCTAGCGAGTTATAGAAACCAACAGGTGGCACAAAACAACCTCCCACTAAGCGAGTCAGAGCTTTTCTTCCCATCACACGGTAGTGACTTGAATTCAGACAGCTGTGACTTTCAAACGTTATTCCACCGCGGGATGGTGCCCGACCACTACTTGAAAACTGCCACAGAACAGAATACATCAGGTAATGTCTTGTATTCTAAACACTATTCCACCATAGAGACAAGTCTGCAAAGCATTACACATGTTGTACAAACATCTTTTCACAGGGGTATGTTGATGGTGGGGAACTGAAACAATAATTGAAGTAGCCGAAAATGTTCTTGACCTAGACGCTTCATAGAACAACAATGTTATTTAGAACAACAGAGTGAGACCTCTTGTCCCATTGTCTCTGTGTGGCAACAACAAAAACGTTGCAAATTCCCAATAAAGACATCACTTTGCTGGCAACAACTTTTTCCGTTCACTGTAACAATTTGAAAATAAGTCTTTTTGTAGAAGTGGAGGGTAGGGGGTGATGATCGTAGGTGACCCCTCGTGGCGGAATGTTTCCTGAACTTTGACCTCTCGGGCAGCACGCTGCGGCTAATCCTGACCACCACAGAGAATGGAATTGTGAACAGTTGGTGAAGCCCAGTTGGGAACCAGGAGATGTTGCTTAGGTCATGAGCTTGCATGTGACTTTCAGCACTTTGCCCTCATATAGACAGTAAAAAAAATATGGAATATATACAATATTCCCTCATTTATTGCTGTTAATTGGTTCCGGTGAATTTTAATTAATGAATTTTCTCTGTAGAGGCATTTTGGCCCACTCATCTTTGCAGAATTGTTGTCATTCAGTCACATTGGAGGCTTTTCCAGCATGAAGCGCCTTTTTAAGGTCATGCCACAGAATCTCAACAGGATTCAGGTCAGGACTTTGACTAGGCCATTTGTTTTTTCTTCAGCCATTCAAAGGTGGACTTGCTGGTGTGTTTCGTTGTTCTGCTGCAGAACCCAAGTTGGTTTTTAGCTTGAGGTCACCAACAGATGGTCGGACATTCTCCTTCAGGATTTTTTGGTAGAGAGCAGAATTCATGCTTCCATTTATCACAGCAAGCCTTCCTGGTCTTGAAGAAGCATTACAGCCCCAGACCATCACACTACCACCACCATATTTTACTGTTGGTATGATGTTCTTTTTCTGAAATGCGGCGTTACTTTTACGCCAGATGTAATGGGAAACACACTTTTCAAAAAGTTCAGCTTTTGTCTTGTCAGACCACGGACTATTTTCCCAAAGGTTTTGGGATCATCAAGACGTTTTCTGGCAAAATTGAGACAAGTCTAAAGTTCATTTTTGTTTAGCAGTGGTTTTGGTCTTGGAACTCTGCCATGGAGGCCGTTTTTTCCCAGTGTCTTTCTTATGGTGAAGTCATGAACACTGAGCTTAACTGAAGCAAGTGAGGCCTGCAGTTCTTTGGATGTTGACATGGGGTCTTTTGTGCTCTCTTGGATGAGTCATCGCTGAGCTCTTGGGGGCATTTTGGTTGGCCAGGGTTTAGGTTTAGATTTGTTCAATATTGGGATGGATCCGTCCATCCTTAGTGGACTACTACTCCTTAATTGGTTAATTAGCTAATTAAGTTCATCTGGATACTTACTCTATAGACAAAAGTAATGGGACACGTGATCATTTGACCTACAGGATGTACAAATAAAAACCTATAAAGTCCATCTCCTGTTTCCAGGAGTCATGGATCTCCTGCCAAGATAAAACTCTCGGTAGAAATAAGACCGTTTAAATCTTTACCTAATAGGGTTTCCTGTCAATTAACAACTCTCTCTCTCGAGAAAAGCATATTTTATAAACATAGAGTAGCCACACAAGCTCGCCCCAGGGCTAAATTAAAGTGACGATGAGGCACGCTTCATCCTTGCTCACGTCCTCGCTGCCTATAAACTAAAGAGGCACTTATTGATCCTTCTGCAGTGGAGGTCTTCTGCAATATGAATGGGTCAGGGAGGTGTGTATATTTCTATGTGTGAGAATGAAGTGTGTGTGCGTGTGCGTGTGTGTGCGTGTGTGTGCGTGTGTGTGTAGCTTATGCAGAGCAACTCCATTAACCACTTGGGGTGGGGTGGGGCTGGGGGGTGCATTTTTGGTGTGCAGTTTATGATGACCAGGCTCACAGGTCAAGGCAAGGTCACAAGGTCAAAGATCGCCAGCTGCAAAAGGTCTCCAATCAGGTCGCCGAATTGATTGCTTACACATCAGAAAGGCGCTGCCCAGTGTTAACCAGTAATTTAACAACCCCAATTTAACAACCTCCATTACCATTTTACTCACACAATTTTCCTCTTATAATGTTACATTAAACCTTTTTTCATGATATTTTGTATAAAATTTATAATATTGTAACTTTATTCTTTATATTTTTTCACAAAATATGGACATTTTTGTTTAATTGTTAAGTTTTTGAGTTTGGAGTTTTTTGTTATGTTTATGTCATTATCATAGTTGTACACATCTTGTAATACTTTTTCAGGTAATATTTTGACTATCGACATTAAAATCACATAGTTCTTTCCAATAATAACTTTAATACTTAAGTTATATAAGTTATAAAATATAAGTTATTCTATTCGACTTTCAACTTTGATATGGTGGTCATTTTTTTAACTTGTTTTTACATTACATTTATATTACTTTATTTGATTCCTCTCAATATTATGATTTTGTTTTCTTTAGATTAATTATTAAACATCAATATTATAACTTTATTCTTGTAAGATTTTTTTCTCTTATGCACATAAATGTATATGTTTTGCCTCATAACATTAACACCTTCTTTTGACCTTATCAATTTTTAAATTACAATTTTTTTCGAATGATATGAACACTTTCATCCTCATAATATTATGAATTTATTTTTGCATAATCTCTACTCTGGACATGTCCGAACCATCAACTCTGGCCTCTCTGACCTTCTCTCCAAACCCTCTTACCATCTGCTTTCCCTCTGATCTATTCATTCATGATCCTGTCTATCCTGGTCACACGCAAAGAGATCTTCAGCATTTTCATCTCTACTACCTCCAGCTTTTCCTCCTGTCTTTTCCTCACAAATCACACCCGACACTTTCATCCACCCATTCCAGCCTGCCTGCACACGCTTCTTTCCCTTCACCTTCTCTTCTCCACGTAACTTCACAGTTTTTTATTATTTAAAATGTCCTAAAATTTATTTTTTTCAACTTAATATTTTGATGTTATTTTTTTATAATCAATCTGATATTCTTCTGGGCATCCCTGATATAGAACATTCCATTCCATTTTCTTCCGCTTATCCGGGTTCGGGTCGTGGGGGGCAGCAGTTTCAGTAGGAAAGTCCAGGCTTCCCGGTCTCCGGCGACCTCTTCCAGCTACACCGGGAGGACACCAAGGCGTTCCCAGGCCAGCTGTGAGACATAGTCCCTCCAGCGTGTCCTGGGTCTTTCCCGGGGCCTTCTCCCGGCTGGGCATGCCCGAAACACCTCACCAGGGAGGCGCCCGGGAGGCATCCGAATGAGATGCCCGAGCCACCTCAAGTGGCTCCTCTCGATGTGAAGGAGCAGCGGCTCTACTGTGAGCTCCTCCCGGATGGCCGAGCTCCTCACCCTATAGAGCATTCATGACAAAATATAACAAAACACCTTTTAAGAATAAAACATTTTTAGTCAGCATTTCTGAACAATTCTTGCACAATACAAAAGTGTCAGAACAAACATTTCAACAATAAGTTGTCATTTTATAAATTAGGAGAGTGTGCTTTTGTGGATGTACTGCATTGTTGTTTGCAGATAAAGCCTGTTTTTGCTTTGGTTAATTCGTGTTGTGTCTTTCCACTGACAACTTTGGTGTCAAGCTGTGTTGTCCCAGCCAAAGTTCTGACCGGTCATTTGATAGAATTTGAGGTTAAAAGGTCTGTAAAAGTCTCGGAGCCTGAGCAGGACGTCTGAGGGGATGTGCGGATGAGGCCTGCCCTTTGACTTCCCCAGGCAGCGTGGCCTGCTGCTCCCCTCCGGCTTCTTCAAGCAGGGGAAGCCTTTGGTCTGATTGAAGTAGAAGTGCTTGTCCGTCACCACGCGTTTCAGTCCCAGGAAGTCCTGGACGCGGCCCATCTCGCCCGCCGGGTCGGTCACAAGGCGCTCGCCGCTGACGAAAAGGAAGCGCGAGAGCGGGAAGTAGCGCAGCCAGTTCTCCAGGTGCTTGGCGTAGATGCCGATGCGCACCGCGCTCCAGGAGGTGTCCACTAGGCCCGTGCTGGCGTTTCGAAAGGCCAAATTCCGGAAGGACGGCAGGCCCGGCGATTTGGACACGGTTTGGGTGTAATCGGAAACGGCCCGGGTCACCGGGTCGCGCACCACCACGATCAGCTTAGTGTGGCGGCTCATGGCGAAGACGCGGCGAGGGGCTTCCTTTGTGATGAAGTAACTAGGCGTCTTCTCCATGGTGATCTGACCCTCCAGTGTGCGGGGCATCAGGTTCCTGGGAAGAAAGGAAAGACCGCATTAAAAATATTCCAGTATGCTCTTCATCTCATCAGATGGAACTCTCCTAACCCGCAAATCCCCCACGGGCTTCTTGATTGTTATGCTTTGCTATTACAGATCTAAATCTGTGGATTAAGCCTCTGACAATGATGAGTGGCCCGATCAGCGCCGACTGCTACTGGAAGAAACCACAAGACTGCATTAGCCTCAGACATCTCATTTCCTCACGTCTCGCTCTGTAACACACAAAACTGTCAAAGCGCTGCTATCTGTTAGCTCCCTTTGTGGCGCATAAGCTGTTTGTCATTATCTAATTAAAGGAGGCAGTAGAACTTAGTAAAATAGGAGTATTAGGGCAAAGTCATGGCTAGTCGGACCCATTTCCAGTGAGGGCTGCCCTTTGTGACCCAATCTGTTCATTACATTTTCTTACAGAATTTCTAGGCGCAGCCAGGACATCAAGGGTTTCCGGTCTGGTGGCCGCAGGATTGGGTCTCTGCTTTTTGCAGATGATGTGGTTCCGGTGGACTTTAACAGCTGTGACCTTCCACTCTCACTGGATCGGTTCGCAGCTGAGTGTGAAGCGGGCCGGGATGAGAATCAGCACCTCCCAGTTTGAGCACATGGTTCACGCCCGGAAAAGCGTGCAGTACCAACTCCGGGTCGAGGATGAGATTCTGCACCAAGTGGAGGAGTTTAAGTACCTCGTTGGACAAATGGAACATGAGATGGACAGGCGGATGGACAGACTCTCATGAGCTATAAGGGGAACTCAACAGTCTGACTCGTGGTGTCATCTCACGAAAGAACGCTAAAATCATCACGCAGCAACTTGTAGCTCGGGATTGACTCCTGCCAAAGAAAGATCGATCGCTTTCTCACTGATTACCGAGCGGCACACTATGTAAACGATTAGTTGTAGTTCTGAAGTGTAGTATAGTATGGCCATAAATTAGCTGCACCGCTACAGGGTTCAAAGTTCAAGATTTGAAAAATTCAGATTAATGCAACCATACGTTTTTTTTAAGCTCATTTCGCACTGAGCAGGAAGTCACTGTGTACACATGCTAATGCTGTGTGGCTAGACAGTGGTTGTGTTGTGGCACGCCACTTAGCAATAATGGGGAAAATACTACAGATGTAGACAAATACGGAACAATTCTGCTTCAGTTTGCAAATTTTTTTGTTGACAAAAGTGGTCGACCAGGTTTGTCAACTTAAGAGGGCTTAAAAATAATACCTTGGTGGACCTGGACAATTTAGAGTCGTCAATTAACCTAACATGCATGTTTTTTGAATGTGGGATGAAACCGGAGTACTTGGAGAAAACCCACGCACGCACGGGGAGAACATGCAAACTCCAAACTAAAATGCCCAACGGAGATTCGAAGCCTGAACCTCGTGAGTGTGAGGCCAACATGTTACCCACTCTGCCACCAAGCGGCCCCATGCAGAATTCTTTCTAAAATTGAACAGATGTTTGATTATCGGTTAAAAAATAAGCATATTTAAGCAAATTGTACGTATTGATGGCCTACATTAAGCATTTTCAAGCATAAAAGTAGCTAAATAAAGGAGAACACCAATATAAAACATTCAATAGAAGTGTAATACAGTATCTGTGCCATGTTGTGTGCACCTGGGAAGTAGCGTTGACGTACTGTTAGCTGAATGCTAGCAGCAGGTTAGCATTGTAGAGAGTGCTTGACAGCAGCTCCTGTGTAAATGTTCAATCGTGAGTCTCTCCTTAAGCACAAACAGTGGCAGTAGAGTATTCTACGCTGGTCTCAAGGTGTCAGTAAGGCTTATTTTCTATTATTAGACAGATAGTTTATTATACGCCATAGGAAATTCATATTTCCAGCAGCTTTGCAAAAATGTCACGATAAAATTAAACACTTTATCAGAACATAAAACAACCAAGAAAAGGCAGGAGAGATAAGAAGATAAAAGGACAGTGATAGTAATCTGCCACTGAAACTGCGCTTCTGTTGGGTGATGCTGGTTGCCCATGATTATGTCTACCAAATTGGGTGATACTAGTGTAAAGGCAACTATAGGGGTGTTATTTCATATCTGAAGCGCTCTAATAATGATTCCGAATGTGTGCAGGTGTTCCTAACGCCGTGGCTAGTGGGTGTGCTGTAATTTTACCAATGAATAACAGAGGTTAAAATGCAAAAAGAGGATTTGCGGAGCCTACGGATACCAGGCGCCACGTGTTCTCATTAAATCCTGGGTGTTGCTGTTGGCTCTCCTGCTTATTATTGTGGCCGGCAGTTCTTGAATATTCAAAGGTTTTGGTGTGTTGACATACTTCTTGATTGATCGCCCGTGCAGTTGATGACTCAAGCTGAGACAACGTATCACCTGAAAAAGTTCTAAGATGACGTGCCAGAGCCAACTGTATAATACAAAATGGAACGGCGGTGGGGGGAAAAACCCGATTTGCCTCGTATATTTCACGCACATGCTACTGTAGCGGTAATGTCATAACCACCATTGTGAGCGACGAGCCCGCCAACTTTCCTCACGCAAGCAGGGACAAAAAAAAGATGGATCTCAGCAGGGAGAAGTGCAGCATTTGCAAGATCTGTTGATGTTTAGATGGTTTGTGTCTTTGCGGTTGGTTTGTGAGTAAAAACGCTTATGGTGCCCTGAGCTTTAAAGGAGACGGCTCTCGTTTTTTTTTTTTTTTACGAGGGTGACAACTTATGCTTTTTATAACACATCTAAGGCTTGTGTTACAAAGGGTCGGGACAAAGCAAAGATCACACAAAACACAGCAAAACATAAAAGCAAAGTAAAAATACAACGTTTTCTGTGGCTGTAGTCTAAAATGAAGGATGCATTTCAAGGAGGCCAAAGTGTGAGCAGCAGCGGGCTTTCACTCTGAGGCCGTTTTATGAGATTGTGGTTCGCAGATTTATTTCAGGCCGTGCATGACGCGGGTGGCGGTATAGCTGCTAGGTTCCATATATCCATTTTCTATGCCGCTTATCCTAGTTAGGGTCATGGATCCAAAAAGCTTTTGTCTTTGTGACTGTCGTAGTGCAGACACTGCACCATCAACTGTTGCTTCTTCGTTTCCTCCAGTAAAACATGGTTTATAGGCAACTCATGAAATACTTATAGAGCATAATTATTCGCCTAAATCACATTGGAAATGGACACTTTAATAAATTATGATAAGGATTAGGTTGATTAATTTCCATATGAATATGATTATAGGTTACATGTTATGTTAATCATTGTATCATTTCAATAATATGATATTTGATTACCTGATTATAGCAAGCATTTTTTTGTAAACATTATTTGTTTGCAGGATTATGTAAATTATTCAAATCATTTACGTTTCAGTTGTTCTGCTTCATCTTGCATAAACCAGGAAGTAAAATGCCAAATACCAAATAGACAGAAAACCCAACAAAAACAACGATTTTCTTTTTTTGTGCCCTTTGAGTCGCAATGTAACCATTCTCCGTGCCCTTATTAAAAATGGTACAGTCCTGTCATCTTGCGTCATCCTCCATAAACCAGGAAGTGGCCTGCTAACTAACAAATGGACAGAAAGCCAATCAAAAACTAATTTCACACTTTCTTTTAGCAGTATTTGTTTTATCTTTTTAACCTTTGAAAAAAATATCTGTGCCCAAGAATAAACAATGGTACAGTCCTGCCATCTTATATCGTCTTCCATGAACCAGGAAGAGGCCGGCTAACTAACAGACAGAAAGCCAATCAAAAACAAATTTCAACCATTTTTAGCAGTTTAGCACTTTTTATGTTTTCAACGTTTGAGTCACAATAAAACAATTCCATACAATATTAAATGGTACAGTCCCATCATCTAACATAATTCTCCACGAACCAGGAAGTGGCCTGCTAACTAACAAATGGCCTGAAAGCCTATCAAAAACAAACATCATGCTTATTTTTACTGGTATTTGTATCTTTTTAACCTTTGAGTCACAATAAAACAATTATCTGTGCACTAGTATTACTAAATTGTACAGTCCTGTCATCTTACATTGTCCTCCATGAACCAGGAATTAGCCTGCTAACTAGCAAAGGGACAGAAAGCCAATCACAAACAAATTTTACACTTTGTTTTAGCTCTATTTGTTTTATCTTTTGAACCTTAGAGTCACAATAAAACACGTCTCTATGCTATAGAACTAAAAATGGTACAGTCCTGTCATCTTACATCATCCTCCATGAACCAGGAAGTGGGCTGCTAACTAGCTAACTGACAGAAACCCACAAAGCAAATTTCTCCCTTTTTTTAGCAACATCTGAAATGAAGTCAGTCAAAAAGAAACTTTACACTTTTTTTCAGCAACATTTATTTTATGTTTTTAACCTTTGAGTCACAATAAAACCAGTCTATGTGCTCTAGAATTACAAAATGGTACAGCCCTGTCACAAACCAGGAAGTAGCCTGCTAACTAACAAATGGACAAAGCCAAAGAAGATATTTTTGTTAGTTTTGAGTCACAATAGAAAAATGGTCCTTCCTCCGTGAACCAGGAAGTAGCCTGCTAACATATTGCTCAAAATGCTAACCATGTGAATTAGATGCGGAACATAAACTGTGCTTTTAGGGGGAGTGGAAGCCCTTGTGTTGTCAACGTCCTTGTTGCCTCACTGGTGGGGAAGACGAAGTGAAACTTGTGCGGTCTGCTGACCTCAAGCAAATCTGAAGCGACTGCTAGCCTGCAATCATGAGGGCCGCCTACACAGCGATTGAACGCAAGAACGGCGGACGGCGGTTAGCATCAAATGCTTGAGGGAGGACGCGCAAAGAGAGACGAAAACGAGGAAAGTAAAAGAATAACAACAGGAGTCAATCATCAAACTGGTCTCTCATAAAGTCACAAGCTAATTAAAGGTAAAAACACTCAAGGGCCCGGGGAAAATTACATTACATTTCCAGCAGCGGGCATCCGGTTGCTAGGCAGATTATCAGGGGATACACATGTGGGTTTCAGCTTTATTAAGGCCCATTTACAGGGCTGGCAGGTTACTGTTTACAACTTGGATAAGAGCACATGTGAGTGAAGTATGCTGGGGATCTGTCAAACGGAAGCAAAGCGAATGCAGCAACGACAAACTTACAAAATGGGCGAAAATAAAGATTTGAGCGACGTGTCAATACATCTCAAGACAAAGAGAAAAGAGAGAGAAAAGAAGGGAGAAACATTTGGAGATGAAATAGAGAACTTGCAGAACATGGACTCAAGCCTTAAGGAATGGAGTTGAAGATTGGTCGCCTCCAAAACACAGAATGGTAAGTGTAAATGACTCTGGAGTTGTTTATCCTTCAATCATTGTTTAAAATGTGCTTATTAATGAGCATAAAGGGGTCTTTGTAGCATTTTTTTATTCTGTATTTCAGCGCTGTTGCCTCTCCCACCCCTCACTGCTGTGAAAAGATGTTTATCTAACATGTATAATGGTTTGCAGGCTTGTCACTTTGGTGGAATAGTGTTTAGAATACAATCTGTCAACAAGACATGATTTACTCTGTTCTGTGGCAACTTTGGTGTTCTTTTATTTCACGTGCAAAGCATTAGAAATAGCATCCGTTTATACCGTATTTCCACGCCAAATGCCTCTTGTAAAAGTGTTCCTATATAGCAGTGTTCACACTGCAAAAAACAGACCTCCAGGTGGGTATCCATCTGTCTCTCGTTCTCTGCACCTGTGTTGTCTATTAGTTGTAAACCTTCGTCTTTTGGAAAAAAAAACAATGTTACAGTATCACTTGGAAACTCTTAACATCCAGCAGCAACACCACACTTTGGCATGATTACTATTCTGATGACAAAAATACCAAACAAAGCTTGTTTACTTAGGCTTTAGCTGATGTCATATCCGAAAATGAGTCCATCATGGCAGCCGCTACAAGCTATAAATGTAACTTTTGCAAATTCACCCATCGCTTTCAAAAACAATATCGATGTGGGACATAATTACAAACAACATATTTAAGCAAAGCTGATAAATCATGTCCCTTTAAGACTGAGTTTTTTCCCGTCTAAATATGAAGACAGGTTCACTTATTTTTAATAAAAGCTTTAAAATGGTGACATTTTGACACCATCAACTACTAATACTATAGGAAATAGTTAGGGGTACCATTATACTTTAGCAAAGCCAAGCTAAGCGGAAATTCCGCCAACTTATGTTTGATTTGGTGTCCATCATAATTGAGGGGTCCGGCGTGGAAATACTTCCCCACACGATGTCAGCATTTCATTCACATTATGTCCATTTCCACGTTTAACAGTAAATTCTGTTTTTATTGGCCAACTAGATAGATAGATAGATAAATTAATCTCCAAGAAAAAATGTGCGATTTTGTTAACACAGAATTCATAGGTCCCTAGAGTTAACCCTATTTGACTGTGCAGGATTATATAAATAAGATTTATTTAATCAGAAACAAAAACCACGTCTAAAAAAAAAACCCTGCTGAGTCGACATGCAATAACATCTTTTTTAAAAACAGTTTTTCTATCTTTGGGCATAACTTGCAATGAGTCTCTTACAGGAATTTTGGCCCACTCGTCTTTGCAGAATTGCTGTCATTCAGCCCCATTGGAGACATTTCCAGAATGAAGCGCCTTTTTAAAGTCAGTAGAATTCAGGTCCGGACTTAGACTAGGCCACTCCAAAGTCTTCATTTTAATATAACATGAAATAAGATTTTATTTAATCACATCTATTTAAAAAAAAACATGCTGAGTCGGCATGCAATAACATCTTTTTTTTATAGTTTTTCCTTCTTTGGGCACACAAACATTTGAATTCTGTTGGTACGCAGCAACACATGGACATACACAAACAAGAGCAATGTGAACAGGCCTTCCACAGGATGGATCCACATCTGGAGGCAATGAGGTTCAGACCCACATAGTGTGTGTGTGTGTGTGTGTGTGTGTGCTGTTTAGAGGGAAGTGTTTCTGACTTAGGAAGTTTCACCACTCCTGATGTTGCTAGCCATGAAAGCTAGGATCTGCACCGACTCTGCCTGGCCCGTGGCCAGACCCCCGGACCCTCTTTATCCTTTCCACCCTGCTTTGCTACAAAAAAAAGCCAAAATTTCAGAGTCAGATGGTAGTGATTCGGGGGGCCAAACCACGGGTATAATCACCCAGGATCACTCAATGCAACTTGTCATCATGTGCACATTTCTCCCGTACATGCTGGTACATGGTCTCCTTCCTCTTCCCCTTCCCTCACTTAGAACTGATTCAGCCTTATTCCCAAATCCAAGACTTCATTCACCCTTCCACCTAAATATTCTGGATATGTGAGAATATATCCACATCCTTAACCACTTACGCCTGTTCAAAGAAGTTTAAAAGCTGCTCCCTGTAAGTCGGCGCTGTGTGAAAGAGAGACGTTTGTCATTACAGAGAGCAAATGCAGGCCTGCAGAGCTCCTGTGGGCTGATGAGAAGTCAGCAGAGACTGTAATCAACTTAACGAAAATGAGGGTTGTTTGTTGCCTCCCTGAGCGTCTGAGGACTTGAACTGAACAAGCCTTGGCTGGATAACATGCCCTTTTGGTAGAACTCTATTTTCTGGTTTCATTTTCCTGCAAGCTATTTGAAAAAAAAAAACAAAAAAACCTTGATGTTACTGCAAGCATGTGTGTGGTGCACACCAAGTCTTATTTTTCTGAGGTGGTGAAAAATATCTTTGCTGAAGAGGTTTGCAGCGCTGGGGTAGGTCGGTAGGAAAGCTGAAAAATGTGTGTTGCTGAGGGGAAAACTAGACAAGTTACAAGGTCGGGAAGCCACAAGTGAGTGAGAGGTGGTCAGTCGGAAACCACAACAACATGAAAGACACTCTTTGTGTATCCCCTTGCTGCGTGTTTGGTATTGCAGTGTAACTACATAACTGCATCTCTCCCTTTTTTTTTCATATGCAAACCACATTGTTGTCACCTGATGTTCATGCCAGGCCAGTAATTGGCGATTTCTTGTCTGCTCGCACTTACTGGCGTCTCACCTTTTGTTGGTGTTTGCATGAATTTACAATTAGATGTACAATTAAATTCTATGAACAAATAATAATAATAATAGATTCCTAGACCGGTATCTGTCTATAGTGTCCCAACTCTAAAATAACCACTACCCATTCTATACAGATGGCTGCTTTGCACTCGTCTGTTAGGCGCACTGAATGGCCACACAAAAACCGAGGCGTTCATTCATTCATTCATTATCTATGCCGCTTATCCTCATTAGGGTCGCGGGTATGCTGGAGCCTATCCCAGTTGACTTTGGGCGGGAGGCGGAGTATACCCTGGACTGGTCGCCAGTCAATCGCAGACGTATTTGTGGAAATCATTTTTGGTGAAAGCCAAATCCTACAAAAAACAGGGCGGGGCGTACAATAACCAGGGTTTCACTGTCATGCATTTAGCAGCACTACACTGTCAAAAATGACGTATGTAGTCTGTTGTTCTATGTTGACATCAGTAATGTTAGCCATTAAAGTCCTAGTGAAATGCAACAGCCTGTGGCATGCGAAACCATAGTTTAGGTACTCCTTGACAGTTTTCTGTCAAGGAGTACCTAACATCACAGCTTTTCCCATAACAAAAAGGACATCGGAATTTTGAACTTCCCGGCGACAAATCCGGGGAAGCACTGAAATTCCCCTAACATGGCAGACGCTGCACTTGAACTTGTCTCATATCACAGGAACACAACACTGTTTGTAGTAATGTGGCTAATTGGTTCCTTATTTATAAATCAAATATATTTGAAGTTAAATAGGAAATATGTTTGTTAACACGATTAGAGTGCTCTAGCTATTAAATAACACCCCTATAGTCACCTTCATACTCGCATTACATACATAGATGTACACAAACATAAATAACACTTGCAAAACATGTGTGGAGGACAGGAAGTGACATCGGGGATTACAACTGCTATATTACAATTATTATTACGATAATTATGGTATTGTTATTGTGCCTGTTGTGACTTAATACTACATGTTACAATTTGAATGCGTCTTCACTTAGCAATTTTTGTGCTCAAAAATGTTCAATTTAGACATCCATTTTTTTTTTTTTACAAACAATAGGCCATATTCAACCAAAAATAAGACTAATGTATTTGTTAAAGTAAGACAGTATAAAGTGCGTCTAAACTAAACAGGTACTTACTAGTGTGCTTTCAGAAGCTGATATGCCCTGTTTTATTTTGAAGGCATTTTCCTTTTTCATGTTCTTCTGTCTGGACCAACTCAGATTAGCTTGGCCTGTTTCTTATTACTTTTTTCCCCTCTCCCGTTGTATTTGAGGCAGTATGATGACTTCTCTCTTTGCCAGTTTGCTGTTTCTCTTCCACGTCGCATTCCAGCAAAGTTTCTTTCTTTCCTGTTCTTGCCTGTGTAATTGCTTGCCGCGGTGGACATTTTTAGTTTTGGGACATTCTTTGTTAGGACACCCTGTGTTTGAACATTGGATTGATTCTCCACTCTTCCCATGAATGTCAATTGTTTTATCTACCTTTAAAAAAATCAGCTTTGCAGAAATATCCAGACAGTGGTGTGAAAAAGTGATTTCTTATTTTTTGCATGTTTGTCACACCTAGATCATCAAACAAATTTAATTATTAGTCAATGACAACACAACTGAACATTGGAAATAGCAGAACATGGAATTTTGATCCACTCGTCTTTGCAGAATTGTTGTCATTCAGTCACATTGGAGGCTTTTCCAGCATGAAGTGCCTATTTAAGGTTATGCCACAGCATTTCAATAGGACTCAGGTCAGACTCCAATGTCTTCATTTGGTTTTTCTTCATCCATTCAGAGGTGGACTTGCTGGTGTGTTTTGGATCATTTTCCTGCTGCAGAACCCAAGTTGGTTTTAGATTGAGGTCACCAACAGATGGTCGGACATTCTCCTTCAGGATTTTTTGGTAGACAGCAGAATTCATGCTTCCATTTATCACAGCAAGTCCAGGCCGTTTTTGCTCAGTGTCTTTCTTATGGAGGAGTCATAAACACTGACCTTAACTGAGGCAAGTGAGGTCTGCAGTTCTTTGGATGTTGCTGTGGGGTCTTTTGTGACCTCTTGGATTAGTCGTCGCTGTGCTCTTGGGGTAATTTTGGTAAGGTTCACCACTGTTCTATGTTTGGCCATCTCTGGATAATGACTCTGACTGTGGTTTGCTCGAGGCCCAATGCTTTAAAATGGCTTTGTAACCTTTTCCAGACTGATAGATTTTAATGAATCTCAGTTAAGTTATGTTTTAACACGGGGGGATGACTTCTACATACAGGGTCATGCAGGCTTGATAATAAGTTTCATTTACAAACTGCATTTTGTGTTCAGTTGACTAATATTTTAATTTGTTTTTCTATTTCAAATATTTACAGTGGTGTGAAAACTATCTGCCCCCTTCCTGACTTTTTATTCTTTTGCATGTTTGTCACACAAAACATTTCTGTTCATCAAACACGTTTTAATATTAGTCAAAGATAACACAAGTAAACACAAAATGCAGTTTTTAAATGAATGTTTTTATTATTTAGGGAGAAAAAAATCTAAACCCACATAGCCCTGTGTAAAAAAGTAATTGCCCCTGCACCTAATAACTGGTTGGGTCACCCTTAGCAGCAATAACTGCAGTCAAACGTTTGCCATAACTTGCAACAAATCTTTTACACGCTCTGGAGGAATTTTGGCCCACTCATCTTTGCACAATTGTTGTAATTCAGCTTTATTTGAGGGTTTTCTAGCATTAACCGCCTTCTTAAGGTCATGCAACAGCATCTCAATGGGATTCAGGTCAGGACTTTGACTAGGCCACTCCAAAGTCTTCATTTTGTTTTTCTTCAGCCATTCAGAGGTGGATTTGAGGGTGTGTTTTGGGTCATTGTCCTGCTGCAGCACCCAAGATCGCTTTAGCTTGAGTTGACGAACAGATGGCCGGACATTCTCCTTCAGGATTTTTTGGTAGACAGTAGAATTCATGCTTCCATCTATCACAGCAAGCCTTCCAGGTCCTGAAGCAGCAAAACAACCCCAGACCATCACACTACCACCACCATATTTTACTGTTGGTATGATGTTCTTTTTATGAAATGCTGTGTTACTTTTACGCCAGATGTAACGGGACACGCACCTTCCAAAAAGTTCAACTTTTGTCTCGTCAGTCCACGAGATATTTTCCTAAAAGTCTTGGCAGTCATCGAGATGTTTTTTAGCAAAATTAGGACGAGCCTTAATGTTCTTTTTGCTTAATAGTGGTTTGCGTCTTGGAACTCTGCCACGCAGGCCGTTTTTGCCCAGCCTCTTTCTTATGGTGGAGTCGTGAACACTGACCTTAATTGAGGTAAGTGAGGCCTGCAGTTCTTTAGATGTTGCCCTGGGATCTTTTGTGACCTCTCAGATGAGTTGTCTCTGCGCTCTTGGGGTAATTTGGGGCGGCCAGCCAATCTTGGGAAGGTTCACCACTGTTCCATGTTTTTGCCATTTGTGGATAATGGCTCTCACTGTGGTAATCAGGCCTTGGGGTGGCTACAGAAATTGAACTCAGGTGTGATAAACCACAGTTAAGTTATTTTTTAACAAGGGGGGCAATCACATTTTCACACATGGCCATGTAGATTTTGAGTTTTTTCCCTCCCTTAATAAAGTAAACCTTAATTTAAAAACTGCATTTTGTGTTCAATTATGTTATCTTTGACTAATAGTTAACTATTTTTTATGAGCAGAAACATTTAAGTGTGACAAAGATGCAAAAGAATAAAAAATCAGGAAGGGGGCAAATCACTTTTTCACCACCATGAGACTCCACCACTTTGTAGTACCAGGTAGTAAGAACTAACTAATAACAAAAATCATACAATCATACATCTCTTTTTAGTCCATCTGCGCAAGTTGGCATGCATGAGGCCACTGATTGCTTATCCATCGGGAAAATCAGTCATGTTCCTGTAGGGCCCACATGGGGCCTACTTGTCTGGCTTTATCTTGACGTTCCAAGGGGGCCCCGGGGCCCCGCCCTGCCTTCCATCCTTAAACACAGGATGGACGCGCTGAAGATGGGCTGGAAAGATGAGCAAATTACAGATTCTCCTTCCTTCCTGACCCCAGTGATGTCACAGCGTCTTCGCCACAGTACCATAATTGGGCTGTTAAAATGGAAATGTGTGGTGTACTGTGATATCCCTGTGGATAAATCCCTCGGAATATACACAAATAAGGCATTTCGTGCATTAAGAGGAGCGATGGGATTATTTTAATGGTGTGGTTATAAACCATCTGCTTGCGTATCTTTTGCTTTTTTGTGTCACTGATGCATATTCGTGCCTTCCAGTAAACATAATGATGTGCTTCAACTCACAACGTCAGCATAATAATTATACTCCATAATGACTCGCAGAAGTAATTCCACTTCTCGAAAGTCCAGATGAGTCTTGGAAAGCTTGTTTTCTTCTTCTGTGGTTCGCTGTGTCTGTTTACAGCTCCACACATGCCTTGCGTATTGATCCGTTCCCGTCTGGATGCAACAGTTTAATAATCCGGCTCAACGTGGACGTGCATTTTTGTAAACCTGCAAAAGAAATCTCAGAAGCGCTCCCGCATGGACAGGGATTAAGCCAGAAAGGTTCCAAACCCCTGGTCCGAACAGTAGCCATGTTGACACTGTAAAACCGAACTCACTAAGACAGATTTGTAAGATGATACAAAAACAAAAACAAATTCAAAGGCATGGATGGGGCAAATCTGGATGAAGGTGTACATTTAATAGTTCCGATATCTTTCCACAGATACATGGAAGTAGTTATTTACAAATTACATAAGACTTTCCAACATGTGCATACTGTAACATTTATCCCCAACTAGAAAAAGTGTTTCCTCTAATAAAACCAGTCTAAATGAGCACACCCACATACAAACTTTAATCGACTCAGTGTGAAATTGGCTGGCAACTCCCCAAGTCCCGGCCAATGAAAACACCCGAGACTGTCTGATGCTGAAAAGCCACTTCCGAGCGGTTGCTTGTGGTTTTTCATTGTTCACAGCGTCTTGAGAGAAAAATCTCAGGCAGCTTTTAAGCCTGGAAACTGCCGTTATCAGTCCCTTTGCTATTAGCAGAAAGCAACTCCAAGGTCTCCGTGGAGCCTGTTTTACCAGGAAATAAGGGTTTGGGACAAAAGGTAATGTTGTGTAGATCAGTGGTTCACCCTTCAGACATTTGACCTGAAGCCTACAACATGACTACCTTCTTCTTCTTCGTTCTTGGTTCATTTCGCTATTCTGCTATGTGTTAGCCTGCTAGTAGATAGCATGTTAGCATAGTAGCCTTTTTTGCCATTTTTATAAGTACTGACGGGGTTTGGGAAATGTGAATATGAACAACTCAATCAGGACATTTAGCGTTCTTGGTCCATTTCGCTATTATGTTACGTGTTAGCATGCTAGCAGTTAGCACAATAGCATAGTAGCCTTTTTATGCCATTTTTTAAGTACAGACTTGGAGAAACACTTAGTGGTATCATGTTATTTGTTAGCATGCTAGTGTTAGCATTGCTAGCATGCTAACGTTCATCATTAGCATTTTTAGTCATTTATAGACTTATAAGAGTTTATTGTAAGTGTTTCCCGTCACGTGCAGTAATAAGCTGTCTCTTTTTGTCTGTTTTTATATTTTTAGAATACACAGGAAGGAGAAAAACATTCAAATGCCGAAACCTGTTTTTCCTACGCAGTCATTAGTCTGATGACTAAATTAGCAATGTCCAAAGACGGGCCTTGAAAAAGAGAGTTCGTCTTATATTCAGCGTTATATTCAGGTTAAGACAGCATTAACCAAAAATCAATTACACACAGTTGATATTTATAAATGATAGGCATATAGCAGAGAGGTGCAGTGATAATCCCGTTTATGCCCAAATATGGTTCCTTTTGTGTGATTTCCTATTAAATTCCCACAAGATCATTTTGGGATGAAGTGAAAACAGGAGCTGATTCCCATCATCGTTTCTTGTCCTGCGTGCATTCATTCATGTTTGAGCACAGGCTCTCTTTCCCGGCATAATTAATCTAATTTCCCCCCGTTGAAATGTGCGCCGCTGCGCGTTTACGCCGGAGAGACAGGAAGGTGTTCAGGAAGATTTGAGCACAGACAGACAGGCAGGCGGAGAGGAGGTGTGTTTTGTGGCAACAATCTAAGGCTGGGGGCTGATTCACGTGATGGCACACTCACCCTTCTTTTTGTGGTAGTCAGACATTAAACAGAAGTGGACGCCGATGACAAGTCAGTTACGCACGCACACAATCAATAATTACCTGCTTTCTGGACAGACTAGTGACGTAACAAAGAAAGGGGAATACAATACTTAACTGCTAAATAATAATAAAAAATGTTTAAAAATTTTGCTTAGGCCAGATTCCTTCCACCACATAATTAAAATTGGGCAGGACGGAATTCCATCGCAGTATAACTGCAGTGAATTATAGACTTTATTATTTATAGATTCCAACTTATCATTATGTATTTTTGCTGATCTTTCTCATATAGTCTGCTTGCAAATGAACCACAAATTACCAGTCGTGATTGAGCTTTTTCAATCATTTTCATGGTTTCAGTCCAAGTATGTAACCGACAGCGGTGATAGGTTTCAAAAATATATTTTACTGTAAGAGATACTAATTATTTATAATTCAAAGACAGGTATTGAAATATTTAGTATATTTCACTACCCGGAAAAACGTTGTTAGCATGTGGTGCAACATTTGCATGAATTCTGATTTATAGAAGAGCCTGTTGGTCATCACATGTACACATTTCACCTTATAGTGAATTTATGTTGTGCATGCTAATAATTTCATTTATTTCATTATGGTGTTTCCATCGTGTTTATACCTAAATTAATTAACTAATAAACTATGTCAGTTTTGTGGTAGACTATAGTCTATTATTAGTCAAAACATATAGAAATACAATTGATATGTAGAATTTTGGTCACTAGGTGGATTGGTCCGACACAAAGTGGAAAAAAAAAAAGTTCTTCTCCTACCCCGTGTGGAAGTGGTATGTTTTTGTCAGTTTTTTCTTAAGTTCAGAAGAAATAAATTTCAGGCTAACTGGTACCTTGCTGGCTAGCGAGCATCTCGAGCCCCTGCAGCCCAAGAGTTGTTGAAAGTAGGAGTGTAAAGGTGTTTACAGGTGTGTTATTTTATGTCTAGAGGGCTCTAATATTGTTAAAAACTGTATTTAGAAAGTCATAAACGGGTTTTCTATAAATATTTTCTATAAATATTCCATTTATGAGCATTGATTTATCTGCAATTAACCGCTATAAACAAGGAATGACAAAAACAAGAAACAAGGAAGTTTTTTTGTGCCAAAATTTTATAACATAACATCACATAAAAAAAGAAATACTTAATTAGAAATTAATATATAATACAAAAATAATAATATTGAAACTATTTACAAATTATTGATTTAATGACAAATGTATGGGCAGGGCTTATATTGCAGTTCAACCAATCAGATGATTGATCCCGCCCACCACATCTGTAATGAGTGACTTTTTTAAATTAAATGAATAAAAATACCATTAGAAAAACAGAAATGTCATTTAAAAATTCAAAAGAAAATAGAAATAACTACACTGGTCCAAAATAACTACTCTGTGAATAATTGTTTACTTATTCATTTTTTGTATTTTGCAATGAACTTCATGAAAGATTTGATGCATTTCACATTGTATTTCATATTTTAATTAAATAATCCATGACCTCTTTGTTTGGCTTAAAATTTGTTTAATTAAGTCCACTCCCTGGAGCCCGAGTGATTAAAACTCTGCTGTATGGCAAAGTCTCCCAGGACTGCGCACATGTTGTCTCCACTGCCAACCATCTGAGTCCACTGTCACCGACTGGATGAGTCACGGCCCACCGGGTGGGGGAAGGTCGACCGATGGCGAGCTGTCAAAATATTGATGCCTGACTTGGACTCTGCCTTTTTCTCCCTCTAGAGTTAAACTCTATCCATACTGTGGTGTGAAAAGTGTTTGGTCCCTTCCTGGGTTCTTATTTTTTTGCATGTTTGTCACACTTCAATGTGTCAGATCATGAAACAAATGTAAATATGAGTCGATGACAACACAACTGAACACAAAATGCAGTTTTTAGGTTGATTAAGTTTGTTAAACTTTGTATAATTAAGGGAGAAAGAATGCAAAGCTACACGGCCATGTGTTGAAAAGTGATTTAGCCTAAGGCTAATAAGTGGTTGGGTCACCCTTAGCAGCAACAACTGCAATCAATCGTTTGACATAACTTGCAATGACTTTTGTACATTTTGGCACACACATCTTTGCAGAATTGTTGTCATTTAGCCACAATGGAGGCTTTTCCAGCATGAAGCGCCTTTTAAAGTTCATGCCACAGCATCTCAACAGTGTTGAGGTCAGGACTTTGACTAGGCCATTCCAAAGTCCTCGTTTTGTTTTTCTTCAGTCATTCAAAAGTGGACTTGCTGGTGTGTTTTGGATCATTGACCTGCAGCAGAACCCAAGTTGGTTTCAGCTTGAGGTCACCAACAGATGTCCGGACGTTCTCCTTTTTTTGCTTTTTTTCCATTTATCACAGCAAGTCTTCCGGGTCACAAAACAGCAAAACAGCCCCAGACCATCACACTACCACCACCATGTTCTACTGTTTGTATGATGTTGGGTTGACCTTTCCGCCAGGTGTAATGGGACACACACCTTCCGAAAAAATGTTGCCTCTTTAAATGAGTCGTCGCTGCGCACTTGGATTAATTTTGGTTGGGGAGGTTCTTTATCCCTTAGTATTAAAATGTTCCATTTAAAAACTGCATTTTCTGTTTAGTTAAGTTGTCATTGACTAATATTTTAATTTGTGTGATGATCTGACAGTTTATTATCGCCATGCTCCATTATAACGTACGCTTATTTCCCAGCTGTGTTTACAGCCTGCCATCAGCCACCCTATTAGGTACACATGCACAGTCTACTAAGATTCGATACGAGTGTATCAATATAATTGCCTTTCTCGTGTGCGTCCTTGGGAAAAGACACAAATCACATTTGAATTCATCAAGAAGCAATGAGATTTATTTTACTGCGTGGTATCTAAGCATATGTCACATCATTAGCATTAGAATGATGACTACAACTTACATGTACAGAGCAGTATTTGTATTGCGGTGTGTTTTATTTTTGTGGGTATCCTGATGAATATCTTGATTACTCCACCTGGAAAAGTTCTAAGCCACGGCAAACTAATAGTAAACATATTGTCCAATTACCTGACAGTGTTGATCGCTATCTTTGCAAGAGCGTATTTCTTTGAAACAGCTATAGACGTGCACAGGTGTTCCTAATTTTTGGACTCATGCAAATGACATCGTGTGTTGCACTGATTGCTCCTGACACACATCCTGCTAAACGTGCTAGTGTTTCCTCCCAGCCTCGATGCCACATTAAACGCACTGACTGCCCTTCTCCCTTTCCGTGTTCGGCACAAAGCCTTCTTTCTTGCGCCGCGACGTATACATTTCTCTGAAAAAACCCCAAAAAGTATACGCACAGGAGAGGAATTCCAAGATTCCCTTGCCGATTGCAGTAAATTCACCGACAGGAAATAAAACCTGGGCATTCCTGGCTAAGTAGCGCATCTTGCTCCCTGCTGAATTATGCAACCGCCTTCTTCAGAGCGTCCGGACATTGGAAGGAAGAAATACGGGGGCGAAAAATGACTCGATAAGCAGACAGCTTTAGAGACACCGACCCAACAAGAAAGAGAACCTATCCGCCGGCTTTAAAGTGGCCTGAACAAGCCGATAAATCCAGTGTGGCGACACCCCGACCTTAGGTGTGAATGTCAGCAAGATTGAATATTCCGAAGTTAATCATTTCTTCTGTAAGGACGTGATGAAGGCGGAGAGCGGCGGGATCGATAGAATGAGGCCGTTTTCTGTGATCAGTGCAGGGATATGACTAATATCTGGGTAGTGGCAAGATGAAGAGGCTTCAGACGGGATGGGCTTCAGGTAGCACACACACACACACACACACACACATCAAGTCCTTCACTCCCCATCAGGAAAACCACAGAATAACTTTCAGTGGATGGCAAATCCAAGGCTTTTCCACATATAAGCGTTTGTTCTGCAGCAATTTGCCAAATGCTTCCTTTAAGGATGTCCATGTGTTTTACTTGGTTAGCACAGAGGCCAAGGCTCTTTCTTCCTCCTGCTCGCTGGAGCTCAAAGATGCAGACAGCACTTTGAAAGTCAAGAGAATAAATGTCTAAGCGACGTGTTCCAGCCCAGTTTGCAAAGATTTTTAACTTGGCATGCCGCAAAGTCTGCTTCCAATTGATATGAGGAATCACTGGGTACTTAGCGTGTGATTATGCTACGGAGTAATAACATGGTGTGTGGGAAAAAAGAAGATGGCTGTACGCTCAAGTTATAGGGAAGGAAAGATACAAAAGGACTGGAAAGGAAAGAAATTGAGAGAAAACGGACTTATACTGGTTGGAATGGATAGAAGGGATGGGAAAAAGAGGAAAAAGAGAATATAAAGACAACGTTGATATTAAATTTTGAACATTTACAGTGGAACCTTGACTTACAAAAATCTTACAAAAATTCCTAATACGAATTGGGCTTCGAAGATATTTCCGGCCCATTTAACCAAAAAATATTCAAAATACGAAAATGAAAATGGAGATTGCCGCCCGGGATTGTGAATGTACTGCACTCCCACACAAGCGGTACAACCGAAGAAGAAGTAGAAGAAGAAGAAGAAAAAGCTGCACTCCCATTGATTATCTCGGTTATCTCCCAACATCCTCTTCCACCCAGAATCCCCAGTGATACTACGTCACGGCGTCCCTTTGCTCATTGTACCGGAAATCTCAAGATGATGCGTAATATTGTTAATCCACGTTTCAAGGTGAAGGGTTGGGGGAGGGCCAGTGTTGTGGACTAAAACTCCATAAACTCTTGTTTGACTGCGCCCGGGGGCCTAATCCCTGTCATCCCTTGTGCACCTCCATGTGTTGTCCATGTTAATGCCTGACCTGTCATTACATGACAGCGGATTAGAAAACAAGCACGCTCATTTTATCACCAGCGAGGAGGGGGTTTGATCGCGAGCCTGCCTAGGTTGTTTCATTTAATGCCGACAAAATTTGAGACGCAAAATGGGTCATATTTATCAAAAGCCGACAAGTTTATGTCGACAAGTGTTGTGGTGTTGTCAACTTCCTCATTATTGCTAAGCAGCTTGAAACTGCTGTCTAGTTGCATACCACACGTGTGTAGAGCGACTTCCTGTTCAACGCAAAGTAAGCTAAAAGCGTGGCGGTATTAACCTGGGTTCTACCACAGCAACTAACAAAATGCACTCGTTTAATGTCATTTCCACTACAATAGCTTTTTCAACTGCTCCCCATCATGTATTGCTCCTACTGGTGGATGCAGGCAGCTGAGAAGCAACGCATGATAGGAAGCAGTCCAGTTTTTTTTATCGTAAACTTGTCTATACCAAGTATATACAAGACAAGTACCAATACTAATGTACAATATATATATATATATATATATATATANTATATATATCTTAACTGCTTCCCACCATACATTGCTTCCCATTCCGCTGCAATGATGCCAATCAGCCGGGGCTTCCTCCTTAACTGCTTCCATTCATGCATTGCTTTCCAGCAAAGTGGTTCATGCAGCTGCAATAATTTGTTGCACCTGCCTGGCTCCCTCTGGTGGACACAGCCAGCTGTACGAATCATTGCAGCTGAATGCTTTGCTGGGAAGCATTGCATGATAGAAAGCATTTCAAATAGTGTTTGTTTTTAACTCTTATTGGTACCTACTGTTTGCGTGTTAAGTTTAGTTTAGTTAGTTAAGCAATGGCTGGTTTGGTTAGTCAACCAGACCGAGGGGTGTTGACTTAAGCGGGTTCCACTGCACGAGGCACGTTCAGGAAGCAGGGAAGGGAACATTTAAAAAGTCTGTCTTTGCTGTGACTTTCGAGGCTTGCACAGGGCTCAGTCGTCATTAAAGCAATAAACACGTATCAACACATAGTGTATTACACATTAAAAAGTGAGAAAATACCACTTTAAATCAATACTAGGAATTGACAGCAGCTTGATTAACTGCAGCCATCGCAGCTAAAACTTCCTCTGACCTCCACATTGCTCCACAGAACGGCAATCTGGCACCGTAAAGAGGAAGAATTTACGATGTCGACGACTTTACCATAAATCTGACTTTTGTGTGTCTCTAAATTTTCTTTAGCTGTGCATCTGGAAAAGAATCCAAAAGCAAATTTATAACACGATGTGAGAGTTATATAGACCCACCGCACACTTAAGAGGGCATATTCTGTAGATTAGCTGCACTCGGCTTGATCGACGACCATCCTGTCTTACTTTATATGCATTTCATGGTAACTTAAATTACAAAATCCCATTGCAGAGAAAGAAAACTGCATATTCACGGCTGTATATGACCACAATGCATCTTCTTGTTGTTTGATGCATGTTGGTGTATGCATATTGGAACACAGTTATCTGCACCATACAAGTGATTTGATGAAACAATCAGGTTCCATTAATACGGTCGCCACCAAGGAAACAGTGTTTTGAATGACACGCCGTGTCCACACGTACAAGCATAATTTCATATTTTTCTCTGCATTTTGGTATCTTTGTCCTTTAAAGAGGGAGCTACCAGGATTAATACTTCCAAAAACACTGTGTCTCTCTATGGATGGTTACAACAGAGCTTTTTTGCCTTGTGTTCTTTAAACTATGAGAAAAAAATGCTGTTTAAATGAATTCATTACATAACTTGATCTAAATTTGTGAAATGCACCAAAAATATTCATTAATGTTTTTTTTCCAGAGTTGCATGTAGACAAGTGTTGATTTTCAACAAATTGTAAAAAAAAATGCATCTAATATCTGTCAAATGATTCTGATTTTTTATCAGATTAATCATGATTAACCACCATGTCACAGTATGTCTAAAATATGCCAATTTTTACTGTATTTTATTAAAATAAAGATGAATGACAAGGCATGATTGTATATATTTGTATGTATTAATAGCGCCAATTAACTGAAAATTTCAAATCAAGTTAGGAGAAGTTACACATGTCGGAGCATTTTTTTGCATTTTTTTATTTAGACCACATACTCGCAGAATAAAATGTTTCTGAATGCATCGGGGAATTGTCAGACTATACTGTCGTCATAACAGAGAGCCGTGGCTTGCCTTGATGCAGGTGCGTTAATTACTCTATGAAAAAAATGTAAAGTAAATCATGACATAAATTAGTAACCGCCGTTAACGTGCTATTTTTTACAGCCGTACTATATTTACTACATGTATTCTGCATGCAAAAACACTATGAATCCCATATATCTGTTTCTATATATAATACAAAATAAATATAATATAAATCTATATAATAGATTTATAGAGAAAAAAACAATTTGTACCCTTATACTGTAGGCTGCACATGTCTTTGTCTTAAAATGGCATATTGTGGTGCGCATGAATATAGACAAGACAAGTACTACAAGTGTACATTTTTTTAACTGCTTCCCATTGTGCATTGCTTCCCATTCCAGTGCAATGACACCATTGCAGCTGAATTAACTGCAAGCGGCTTTGCTGGGAAGCACAGCATGATGGGAAGAAGTTACGATAGTTGTTATTCTACAGTTGTATTGTCGTGTATACTGTATTTCTTACCCACCTTTTGCGTGTTAAGTTGCTGTGTGAGGATTTCAACCTTTTTTCTTAGATGACACGGTGAGTCAGAATTATGTTGAGTAATGACAATGCGATTTTTGATGGGTTGACAAGTTTGACGTGACTGATATGTAAATGTTTAGGCATGGATAATATAACTTTAAGATTATAATACTTCTACAAACTCTATTTTGTATTGGAAAATCTGCATATACAAAACACCCACTCAGTTAACGCCCCCGTGTATCCATTCAGTCGACCCACCCACGAAATACCCACATCATACTAATGTACACTGTCATCAGAAATGCATTTGATGAGCAGCAGCCTCCACCTTTCCCAAAACCACTCTACGCTGCAAAGCAAAACAAAGCAATCCTTGTGCACACGCACGCTTTGAGCCTCATCCCTGACCTAATCATTACACGGTTGTATTGATCTCCTGCCCTGCATCTTGTCTCCTTATCAAACCATCATGTATTCCACATCTTCCTGCGCAATATCCAACCTTCCTTCACCATTATTCCTCTCTGTGTGCTCTGTAGCGACCTCTTTTTTTAGACCTCTCTGCCGCATTCATGTGTAGTCACAAACCCACAATAACAATATCAGTGCATGCCCCGCATTATGCCTTTCACACTTTAAAAGCATCAACACCACACACAAAACCCCCATCCTGCGTTCCTTGTGATGGCACTAGCCTTGGTGTCAAAGGAGGCCTCCTCCCCAGGAGACCAACATGGACACTTTGGAAAGCAGCGTGTCGGCTCAATAAACAGCAATTTATCGGCTGCGGGCTGACGGAATACAATACGCTGCCATCCTTGGACACTCTCAGCAGAGCGTCTAATTGCCGTTTAGAGATATTAATGAAGAGAACATCGAGCATGATGGTGGTGGGGCTGTCCAAAAACATCAGTGGACACTGTTTGGGAAACATTCATGCTCAGTTATCTCTATTAAGGCTGTTTTATTGAAGCTTTTTTGTTTAATATGAGCCTGCATTTCTATGCAAAGTATTCCAAAAAATCAGTCAAAACCAAAAAACACTCTTTTCTGCACTGGAACATTCCCCGTCATCCATGGGTTTATCATCAGCTTACATAGTATATCATCAACTAGACACTATGTGCAGTAGATGACATGACTATACTAATACCTACGAACATGTAGGCCTATTGAAATACAGTATATTATTAATGCAGTATACAATCCATCCATCCATTTTCTATGCCGCTTATCCTCATTATGGTTGCGGGTATGCTGGAGCCTATCCCAGCTGACTTTGGGCGAGAGGCGGGGTACACCCTGGACTGGTCACCAGCCAATCTCAGCAGTATACAATGTCAGCCAAAATTTTGTTAAACCTTTAACATGCAAACTGTAGCCAGACGTCATCTGTAGCTTGTACAAGAACGCCATCCGTACAACAAAGTCACCTACCTACTGTACAGTACCCGTGCCAAAAAAACACCCATACATCCCCAACGCAAGGCATTCTGGGTAGTTTGCGGTACTCTTTTTCCCAGTATTTTGCCACGTTTGTCATATTTTTGCTTGATTGCAAAAGATGTCAGAAAAGTAAACAAAGAGGGACGTCAACATACTCTTGGTATCCTGTGTTTTATTATATTTCATATTGCTGTCGCCGCTGGACTAGCCAGCATGCCTTGTGGACTTTTGGAAATAACAGTTGATCTTAGTTGTTGTTTATACCCACATAGTTGTTTGGTTTCGCCGCACCGTGAGCAAGTATGTTGTTCTGTTTGATGACCACCTATAAAAGACGACCCCTGCACCAATTTTTTTTACCCAACGTCCCGTCCCGCGAGTCATAAAGTTTGCCCACCCCTGGTCTATAATGACTCCAAGGCCTTTTCCAGGTGACTTCACACCGCTAAAGGAGTGGTTCTCCACTGGTTTGACCTAGAACCCGTCATCACTCCTCGATGACAACCCAAAATGCGAAACATTTTCAATGTAAACGTCTTAAATCTCTTATATTTATAGGGACCGTTTGCAACTGCCCGTAGGCACGCAACAGATAATGGCACAGAATGGAGAACACAAAGTCCCCAGGAAGATTAGTTGCTGTCGAGATATCAACTAATGGGGATCCAGTTTCAACAAATAAACTGCTCTAATCCCCGCCAGCAAAAACGTATTTGAAAAGACATCATTACCATACACTGAAACAACATTTAGGTTTGGTTGAAAAGGGAAAGGTAAAAAGACGTCCCTTTCCCGTCTAAATTAGGTTGAAAAGCATCTGTTTTTGGGCTACATTTGGACCAAATCATGACTAAACTCACTAGACAAATTTTCAAATTTCAACTAAATCAAGGCAATGACGGACGGACCAGAATTAGCTCAAAAAACAATGTCCAAATGACGTCTAGTTTCAGGTGGGATATATATATATATATATATATATATATATATATATAGTCCATACCACATATTTATACTGTTCCTGTGCACTATGGTAACTCAAACCATTTTATTTAATACCCTAACTTATACATTGCATATAACTGTTCATATTGTTATACTGCACTTGCTGCTTTTTGCACTTTTGATTGGATACTAACTGCATTTCGTTGTTCTGTATTCATACATGTGCAATAACAATAAAGTTGAAGCTATCCATCCATCAATCGATTTTCTTCCGCTTATCCGAGATCGGGTCGCGGGGGGCAGCAACCTAAGCAGGGAAACCCAGAGGTCCCTCTCCCCGGCCACTTTGTCTTGCTCTTCCCAGCGGATGCCGAGGCGTTCCCAGGCCAGCTGAGAGACATAGTCTTTGCAATGTGTCGTGGGTCTTCCCCAAGGCCTCCTACCGGTTGGACCTCCCCAGGAAAGTGTTCGGGAGGCATCCAAACCAGATGCCTGAGCCACCTCATCTGGCTCCTCTCAATGCGGAGGAGCAGCGGTTCTACTCCAAGTCTCTCCCAGATGACAGTGCTTCTCACCCTATCTCTTAAGGGAGAGCCCAGCCACCCTCCGGAGAAAACTCATTTCGGCCGCTTGTACCCGAGACNATTACGGCTGTCAACTCTAATTAATCGCATTTTCTTCACAGTGATCTCATAATTCATCGCATTTAATCGCAACTATGATAACTGCATGGCATTTTTGTAAACCAATACAAATATTGGAAATACAGGCTATTATTTTATTGAAAGATAATACACAGTTAGAAATCCCCGAGTTTTTGAATGTTGAATGCAAGCGACAATTTCTCCCACTGTGTGATGTCCTTGAACGCACCTTCTAGGTTCTCACATGCTGCAAAGATGGATTACTATACTGTATGATACTGTACATGACGCCTCCTGTTGGGTGGGAAGTGGCCGTGATCTACATTCACATACAAGTTTGCATGTTTTGCTGTGTGAGTATATGCCCCTGTAATGTGGCTCTCCAATGAAACACGTGTTTCACATGACTAATTTTTCATGCTTTTAATTGGACAGTGGCCATATGCAATATTGCAGCATATTTCTTTCCACAATATCATTCGTAATGCATTTAATTTGTCACACGTGAGCCCCCCAAAATGAAGGAATTAATTGTCTGAAATCTTAATTTACCAACTTTACAAGGTGCACTTTAATGCGCCACACAGTAAGTTGACTGACAGTGAATGAGTTGCGTCATCTTACCTGTACCAGTCCAGTCCCTTATCATAGAAGCGGTCAAAAAAGTGAGGCTCGGTTCCGACGGCTCTGACGTCCGGGTGGATGCGCAGGAACTCCAAAAGAGCCCTTGTTCCCCCCTTCTTCACCCCGATGATGACGGCCTGGGGAAACTTTTTGCTCCCAAAAGTGTTCGCGATGGAGATGTTGTTCGTGCTGTGGGCAACGTCGCGCACAAAAGACGCCGCGGGAAGCTGCTTTGGAACATGCTTGTCCTGTCGGTGACTCTCCCGGTCATGAACGGGTCTGGGCAGGGTCTCGCAGAATCCGTTAAGGCAGTAAAAGAGGTAGAGGAAGAGGATGATCATGGTGAGGAACACGGACAGCTTGGACTGCACCTTGAGGTGTCCAAAGTTGAACGCAGCTCTCCATTTACTACATCCCATGAGTCTTCATGTTTATGATTTTTTTTTTTTAAAAGGCACGTTTGAAAAGATGGTGAAACAGCCGCCAGAGTTGCGCGCCGCGCGTCGAAATGCGCTTCATGGTGTTCCTCGGCTTCAGGTGCGCTCCTCAAGTGAGTCCTCGCTGAGGAGATGTCGGCACACGCGTGACTGCGTGGAAGTGTCCCTGGGTGGGAAGCGCTCATCATCTCGCCCCGTGTGACTTCCATTTCCACGCCCTCCCCCCATCCCCCAACCTCGAGCACTAAAATAACATGCAAAATCATCATCATTAAGAGAAGTCTTCATACTGCAGCAATTTGACACAAATCAAGTTCAATAGAGGAAGGAAAACATGACCTGGTAGGACTATTTACTTTTTTTGGGGAGTAATTGTCGCCAATTTCCTCTGCAAATTACCACAGCTACCGAGAGGCTTTGTGCAAATTTGCAAAGCTGTATTATTGGACTTTGCTCCATGTCCGATTTCGGTGCCTGCTTAGTGACCACCTGCTGTCTGCAAGCCCCCTCCCTGACCACACACACACACACCCGCGGAGCCACTATGACACTCATTTAACCTTTGCACTCTCGCCACACTGAGACAGACAGGTGACAGAAGCTCCTTTCTCTTTATATGCATGTGTGTGTCCAACCTGCCCTACCAATCCTTGCTTGATTTAGCCCCAAAACAGAAGCTTTTTAACCAAATTTTGACAGGAAAGGCACGTCTTTTTACCTTTCACTTTTCAACCAAATGTAAACATTGTTTCAACGTACAGTAGTGAGGTCTTTTCAACGCCTTCCAACTCATACCTCCACATTCAAAACCCCAAAGTCATACAATTTGACAGGAAATGTGATGGTAACCACAGACCTGGAAATTGAACTTGCTTCATTGCAGAAAATTTGGTTCTCCCTGAAAAATGCAATGCAACCAATAGAATATGAATGGACGGCGTACAGCTTGTTTAGCTGTATGTTAGCTGCTGAGAATGATGTCATGGTCTGGGGTGGCACGAGTTCTTCTGGCACTGCGAAGCTGTGGTTCACTGAGGCAACCATAAATTCTGTACTGTGACATTCCACTGGCGGGTTTCCAAGGAGCCCAAACACACCTCCAAGAAGACACCCACCAGCTCTGTAATGTCACCATGGAGGAGTGGAAGAACTTGTGCAGCTCTGGTGAATTCCACGCCCAAGAGGATTAAGGCAGTGGTAGATAACAATGGCGCTCACACTAAATATTCATACTTTGGACACGATGACTCACATTTACTCACTTGTGTTCCTATTTAAACAATAATGGCTGTGTGTTCACTTACTTTTATAGGACAATGTATCTATGCAGTTACACAAGCTGTACACTGACTACTCTCACGTGTATCCAAGTTTTCCTTCTGTGGTCATGTTCCTCCAGGTCATACAGTACGTATATTCAAATGGTTGCTGGCATGTGAGGGGTGGAGTCACTTTTATGAGATGCTGTATATAAAAAAACAGACACAGTTACAATTTTAAACACGTTTGAGTTCCAGCAATGCCTATAATACACCACTAGGTGACAGTATTGCTCTGCAAATAGTTATTGTTCCCTCCGCTTCGCTTTTCAATTGAATCTAAACGTTGTATGCTAATGATGTCCTTTCAATGTCTTTTCAACTCATTTTTGCAGGGTGGGCTTCGTGTTGGTCAGGTGTCGTCAAAGCATGAGTAGTTTTTATTTTAGGTTTTGACCGTATGGTCTCCAGCTTCTTTTTTCACTTGCTGAATATTTAACAATGTTACTGTTTACTCCTGATGGTGACACATTGACCGTAGAACAAATGACTACATGATACATGATTTCCTGTTGGGGAAAATTCTTCCAACAATTGTAAAAGACCTAAGTGAAGTAGGCCCCCCACCCCACGCAAATCTCTCGTCAAATAGTCTCATTTGTTTGTGCGGTTTTGTGCAATTCAAATTAACGTTTGTGCAGTTATTACAGTTTCTTTTATGGGTCGACCAACGTTCATCCAGCCCCCCATTTGTTCAGAGTGAAACCAAAATAATCCCATGTGTTTGTGGTGCGTTTGTGCTGTTTTGTGCAGTTTAAATGAATGTTTGTGCAGTTATTACAGTTTATTTTATGGGTCAACCAAAGTTCATCCAGACCCCCATTTATTCAAAGTGAAACCCAAATAATCCCATGTGTATGTGCTGCGTTTGTGTTATTATGTGCAGTTGAAATGAATGTTTGTGCTACTTTCATTTTTGAGATATTAACAATTAAAGTTTTGGGCTACAAATGAGACTGAAACAAATGAGACTATTTGACCAGAGGTTTGCGTGGGGTTGGGGGCCAACTTCACTCAGGTTTTAAAAAGTGATGAAAATCCTTCAAAACCATTTAAATTAGTTGTGAGTAATAGTCATGCACTCAACATGCAATCACCGGCCACAAGTCGGTACCCCTACGCCCCAAAATAGACGCTGTTCAACCAAATTTAGACCGGAAAGGCCTTTTTCAACCAAATCTTACTTCAAAGTAAGGTACTGATTATAAGGTACTACTATATTACTATTTTCAACTTATTTGTGTTGGGTTGGTGGTGCCATATTTTTAATATTAAATTTTAAGGTTTGGTGCATTCTTGATGGTTATTTTCCACCGAAAAATGAATATTGTGTTTCCGCTCATTGGCGCCTTGAAGGCAAAGACAACATTTGTATTTCAGTGTGGGATGAGAAATTATTGGCAACTTCACCTACACGCGAGGTGCAACAGGGCAGGATATCCATATGGATGACAAACCGGCAGGGGGGAGGGGGCAGGCGCTCCTAATCGACACGCGCCCTCCTCCGACCTGGCAGGATGTCAATTTTCTCGAGTCCCTAAATAGAGAAGGCATCATTTATCCTGTTGTAGTCACCGAGCTCCCCTTCTCACTATTGATCAGATGCAGTGTTGGAAAACAATCGGCGATATGTCACACTGTTGGTCGGTAATGAACTTTCCTGAGTTTGTATTCAGTCTTCATCAAAATGAGCTGGGCATTTTAAGGTACAACGATTAGTAAACACTCAGATTAAAAACTGTATATATACTGTATAGCAACAACACACCGTGGGCACATGTAGCACATAGACATATAGCATTGGCTACCAAACCAAAAAAACCCTTAAATGTTTTGCTCATAAAAAATAAAAAAACTATAATAAACTATTAGTCAAAGATAACATAATTGAACACAAAATGCAGTTTTTAAATTAAGGGTTTCGTTATTAACGGAGGAAAAAAACTCAAAATTTACATGTCCCTTTGTGAAAAAGTGATTGCCTCCCTTGTTCAAAAATAACTTAACTGGTTTATCACACCTGAGTTCAATTTCTGTAGCCACCCCAAGGCCTGATTACCACAGTGAGAGCCATTATCCACAAAAGGCAAAAACATGGAACAGTGGTGAACCTTCCCAGGAGTGGCCGGCCGCCCAAAATTAC
>QODF01000129.1:791427-850135 GCA_024372805.1 Oostethus manadensis
TCTCCCTAAATAATAAAAACATTCATTTAAAAAGTGTATTTTGTGTTCATTTTATCTGCCCCGAACAGAATTTTTTTCAAGTGTAACTTTGAATTGTGATAAACCAAACCATTTATTAGTTTAATTTGTTATTTTAAACCACGGAGGGCGGCCTGGCTCAGGTGGTAAATGTGTTCACCTCCCAACCGGAAGGTTGCTGGCTCGATCACGATCACGCTGAAGTATCCTTGGGCAAGAGGCTCAACCCCCAGTTGCTCCTGATGCTGCACCATCAGTAGAAAAATGTGGAAACGGTGTCAAAGCGCTTTGAGTTGCTTTAAAGGCGCTACGCAAGTGAGAGACTATATACCACTAATGTTAGCCAGTGGTGTTTTTCTCATATTTAGCGGTTTAAAAAAAGTGTAATTTGGGTCCTTTAAATGATGATGAAATGTCAGATTAGCTACTAGCATTAGCCAATCAGAGCTGCAGTGCATAATTTTTGTCACCCCCTTGTGGAGAAAAGATGAACAACAGCGAAATAGCATTTATTGAAATAGCAAAATTGTGTCTTCAAGTCTAAACTAAATATATATTTTTTAAATCCATAAAAATATATTATTTAGTTTTGGTATGTAAATATTGTATTGTTTTTTTAAATACCTGAATAAATACATTTTGTAATTTATAGTTTATTTAAAAAATATTTTGTAATATATCTCTAATAGTTTTAATCAAAATACATTACAATAGTGCCATAATAAATAAAAAAAAATTCTTATGTAACCCTGGGGGTGACTTGTTAGAACATGCACTTGGATGCAGCAAAATGTTTTCTCTTGCATCAATCTATCTCATTCGGCTCATTCGAGTCTGGATACGGTGAGTCACATGTACAGCTGATGCCGAGGGACATTAAAATGAGACGTTCTCCCGCACGCACTCGTACTGTAAACACACCTGCGGCGGCGAATGACATCCTGTGTCCACCTGTGTCAGGTATGTGACTGTGGGAGTGCGGAGCCCAGCATGCACATTTCTGCTCTGTAATCCCCCCTTCCGGCGGCGGCTGCTTCAAAGACGGTGTCAGTATCAAGCCTCTGAATGTCACACACGCACAACCAAAACAAATTTGTTGTGAAACGCTGATGCAAAGTTGCTGCAAATCCGCTATGCTCCTCTTTCCACTATTATGGGATGTACGGACCGGAGCTGTGATGTAAAGATTGTGAAACCAATTTGATTAGGACTGATTGACTTTGTTTACATGCAGTCAATATTCTGGTTTCGGAAGCATTTGGAATAACCCGTTTACCCGTTTAAGGACTATTAGACTTGAATTAGACTTCAAATCTCCGTTGGGCCTTGCTTGTTCTTCTTTTTACACTTCTGCGGCAATTAAGACTGTTAGCCCGTGGTTGTTTGACGCAAACGCCAACCCTGAGGGATTAACTTCTTTTTACACTTGTGTGGTGACCAAAAATGTTGAAGTGTTATTTCTAACACTTCGTACACAGTAAAAGAAAAGGATTTTGTGATGGATTTATTCTCAAAACGGCTGAAAAGTGTGTCACTGCTAATGAAATGCTACTCTTCAAAGGGCCTGTCAGCTCACCTGCATGGAATGCACGCACACACAGTACATGCTTGTCGCTACTCTCCCTCAACCATCATTATGAAAGGTCAACATGGATTAAGGGGTGATTGCTAGAGGTTATTCCTTTTTATTCTAATTAAACTGGAAGGATTCAACTTTATTTTTCAAAATAATGGCTGAACGGTGCAAATCATTTTTAATGCCGGCAGCAATGGCAGTTATTACTATGACAGGGTGCGGCAGAATAATATATATTAGTGTTTGTGAATGCGCATGAAAGGTACCATTTTGTGCAAAACTGCGAAAGGACAATGTGCGATGACGTGAATGACTCATTCTAACAAAATGCACAAAAACGCCCGATGTGTGAACTCCCATGTCCGCGTTTCACACCCAGGCTGTCATGCAAACAAACGACGCTCCCGAAGATGGTGATTATGACAACAACACACCAGAGAGGAAGTTGCATGCTGTGTGAAGGCCAGCTGCAGAAGACCGCGCACTTAAGTGCAGGGCAGAGCTCTGTGGCATGCTGGGTATAAGTATAGGACGCAAACACAGCGAATTACCACATGGGTGGGGCCTAAAAGCTCTTTGGACCGAGGTGCGTGTCTGCACAGGACTATTACATGACGTAAATCTCTTTAGGGAAAAGGGTGATGCCTTAAAAACATGTTTTAGCCGGTCTGGGATCTAATGGAACTCCTGTACCGCTTAAAAACACGCAATATATAAAAACCAACTGTCAAGTGTATCCCACACACCTAACTATAATCTGAGATAAAGGCTGATTTAAAAAAATAGCAACACTCTTGGATTGAATTGAATACATTTCCGTCATGACATTTTATTTAATATCAGCTGGTTTGTGTGGGAGAGCAGCAGAGTAGCAAATTCCGGAAGTGACATCATCGGAGTGACACCTCTCCGCTACAGCCGAGTAAACAAACCTGGAGGCCGATTGTCGACTCGGTTTGTGATATTTTTCATCAAAATAGGAAGTCATGTCTGAATGTTGTGTTGCTGCTGGATGTTTACACAACCGAGTGATAGCATACGTTTGTTTCCTTGTCCAAAGGAGGAAGGATTAAGACTGCAACAGTGCAGTGGACAAGAGACAGATGGACGCCCACCTCGAGTTCTGTTCTTTGCAGTGATCATTTCACCGATGACCGCTTTAGAGGAACACCTTCACAAGAAGAGTCTGGCTTAAAAGTACGGAAGAAAAGCATTTTGAAGAAGGACACTATCAAAAGACAAGACAAGCAGAGCAACACCAAAGTTGCTACAGAACAGAGTAAGTCATGTCTTGTTACGTAATGTCTTCTAAACACTATTCCACTATAGCGACAAGGTTATATGTGTTTCAGGAAAAAACTGAATCTGAGCTTTGTAAGAAGTGAAAAAGTTTATTACTACTTTGAGCCTTCATCTCTGTTCTTTTTCTTTTGCTCTTTTATTTGTTATTTAAAGCAACAATAACACATAATATTACAACTTTTATTCTTGTAAAATTATGACTTTTTTCTCATAATATTATGACTTTTAGTCTTATAAAATAAAAAAAATCACAATAAATTAAAACTTCCCATAAAAATGACTTTTTTTCTTGTAAAATTACGACTACTAAGCATAGCTAAAAGTCAACGCTGATCCTCAACGTCACTTCCTGTTTGCCATTGATTTTGCTCCCCTACAACAATTTTCTCTGATTATATGTACTCTGTTCGATAATAGAAATGTAACGGTGACTCTATGGGTGTAAAATTACGAATTTTATTTCTGTAGATTTACGACATTTTTTGTCATAAAATTACAACTTTTTTTCTTGTAAAGTTACGACTTTTACTTTTGTAATATTGCGACTTTTATTCTCATAAAATTACAACTTTTTTCTTGAAAAATTCCAACTTTCTTTTTGTAAAATTATGGCATTTTTTCTTGTAAAATTATGACTTTTTCTTGGAATATAATGATTTTTAATCTCGTAAAATTACAAAAAAAATTTCACTTAATATCACGACTTTTATTCTCATAAAAATAATTTTAATTGCAACTTTTTTCTTGTAAAAATACGACTTTTTTTCTTATAAAATTACACCTTTTGTCTTCGTAAAATTATGTTTTTTTTCCACAAAAAAATTACGTCTGTTTTCTCATAAATTACGACTTTTAGTCTCCAAATCCCAGATATTTTGTGGCCCCAGCGCTCTGTTGTCCCTTTAAATTATATGTTTAAATTACACCTTTTTTGCTCATAAAATTACAATTGTTTGTCACAAAATATTCTTATTTCTCATAAAATTATGACTTTTTTTCTCAAAAAATTATGACTTTTAATCTCCTAATATTACAACGTTTTTCTTGTAAAATTACAACTTTTTTTGTTATGAAAGTATGACTTTTTTCTTGTAAAAATACAACTTTTAATTTTGTAATATTATGACTTTTATTCTCATACAATTCAACCTTTTATTTGAAAAATGTTTTCCAATAAAATTACACATTATATTTTGTCCTAAAATTGCAATTTTTTTTCCCAAACAATCACAACTAATTTCATATAAAGTTACGACTTTTAGTCCCGAAATCTTATATTATTTTATGTGGCCCTATTTAACCACAGCCTTTTTAAATTTTTACTGTACATTTTGACGTCAGTTACAGTAATACCAACTACTGTATGTAACCATTCACACATTGGAAATCAACTCAGGCAAAAAATGAACCCACCATCTATGACCCAAAGTCAGCACAAAGTTACGTATCCAAGTGGTCTTGTGCTAAAAATTGACGACTCTGGTGATTTATTTCAAATGTCTACGCTGAATTAAAACCACCCCGTCCCGCCATGTACAGCGTGTTCAAACACACGTTTATACGACATCTCTCTGCTGGATCCGCGTCTGCATCATTTTCCTCTGCTGCCGATCCAACATCTTTCAGCAAGAATTTTGGACGCCACGCTACAGCTAGGGCGCCATTTACCGCGCCCGGCATAACCCTGCGATGCCATGATCTACAGCTGTGATGTCACTCATGCTGCTCTAAGACTGCTCTATAATCATTCCAGCCCGTGCTGTAGCAGGATGATATATCTGTAAATAAAAAGGAGCGGGTAGACGGAGGCCGAGGCCAAAGTAAAGATGGATCCTAGAGTGGTCATTTTCTTAGCGTTAGAAACAAAGTTCTCCATTGCTGCGCTATTTAAGATGCGGAGCTCAATGAGGCCTTAAAAACACGTCAGTTAGTCCGTGCTGGATCAACAGGTAGCCTAAACAAACACAACTAACCTAAAAAAACAAAACAAAATCTCGAGCTCGGCAGCTTTGAAGCAAGTCGCTGAGGTCGTCTGTTATCCTGTCTTGCCAGGGAAGATAATGCGGTTAGACGGGACTCCGGGACGATGTTTACAAAAAGTCACTGTCAGGAGGCACCCATGAAGTCACACAGCTGCTTCTAAAATGTGTGTCAGCTTATGTTTTTTTCAACTGGATGTCTGTCAGTGGATCGGAAAAACAACAAAGTATATGCTTTCTTTGTAATAGTAATACAATAATGTGTAATAATACTTATTTTTGTTTGTTTACAAAACAGATACTTTCTTTGCTAGACCAGTTTGCTTGTAGTGTACTAAAATGTAAAAGGCAGGCTTCACCACACGTCTTAAAAATGTACAGCCTGGAGCTCTGCCATCTACCTATCAGGTGAGCCACTAGCTTCATAACCTGTTCAAATGTGACTGCCATGTTAGCACACATACAGATTTTTTGCCTTGTCAAATTACGACTCTTAGTCTCATAATGTTATGACTCTTTTTTTGTAAAATTGTGACTTTTTGAGGAATTTTTGTTTTACGTTAAATTACAACTTATTTTCTTGTTATCATTATTTTTTTCTGGTAAATTTACATCTTTTTTTAAAATATTGCAACCTTTATTCACTCAAAATTATTACTTGTTTTTTAAACAATTACGACTTTGTTTTGCAAAAATACGATTTTTTTCTAAAAAGCGTAAAGCATTTTTTATGTAAATTTAAAGCTTTTTTCATAATATTACAACATTTTTTGTTGCAAAATTACGACATTTTTTCTACAAAAATTACGACTTTGTTTTGTAAAATTATGACTTTTTTCCAAAAAAAGTAAACATATTTTCTTGTAAACTTACAACTTTTTACTCTAAAAATTTCAACTTTTTTCTCTAAAAATTGCAACTTTTTTTCATAAAATTATGTAATTTTGTAATATTATGACTTTCTTTCTCGTAAAATTACAACCTTTTTTCTCATAAAATTATGACTTTTTCCTCAAAAAAATGTTTTTCCCATTCCCATAATAATTTGACTTTATTCCTATAATATTAAAACTTTTTCCTCAAAATAAATTCTCCCAAAATTACAACTTTAATTTGATTTGTTTTTTTGTAAAAATATTGCTAAAAAAAGTAAATCCGCATCCCGGATCCCTCAGTACAATGTAATGCAGATCCACACTGCTGCAAACTACCACTCAATTTAATTTACCCTTATATACAATTTACCCTTTATGTACTCAATTACAGTTACTGTGAATAATTGCATGTTTCATACATGTCAGGTGTTTTAGCACCACTGGGGTATCACCGTCATCTCTTTCTGTGACAAAAAGTAAACAGTCCCGTGGTTTCAGAGAAATACACAAATATGTCATTCCAAAATGGATGCATCATAGTCAATTATATGACGTAATGTGGGTGGTACTTTTGGGAAATGAACCCTTTGAAACCAACATTTTGATTTATAAGGTTTAGCAACAACATAAAATCCATTTTTTTAAAATAAAATTGTAGTAGATCCATTACATTTAATTATTGGATTAATTTTGATAATTCCATGTGTATAATATATAATAAACATATTTCTTCTTAATAATACAGTTAAGTTTAAAATTGATTAAAAAGAAGATAAAAATACACACAAAGTCCCATTCTAAAATATCATTAAACAAGAACATTTACTATAAAAAATTAAAAAGTAACAGTAAAAAGTATTTTTTTTATAAAAATAATATATATTGGGTATATATTATATGAATAATATATACATATAGACAAACAAAGACATACAACCAATCACACTCACACTCATACCTATGGACAATTTAGAGTCGCCAATTAACCTAACATGCATGTTTTTGGAATGTGGGAGGAAACCGGAGTACCGGGAGAAAACCCACGCACTCACGGGGAGAACATGCAAACTCCACACAGAGATGGCCAACGGAGATTCGAACTCAGACAGTGAAGTTTCAGTGAATTGCTACAGTGAAATACAGAACTTAAGAAAAAATATTCAAAATTCAAAAACCGAAGAAGAAGAAGCTGCCCTACCATTGGATATCTCGGTTGTTTCCCATCATCCTCTTCCTCCCAGAATCCCCAATGATGCTACATCACGGAGTCCCTTCCCACCCAAAACTAGACGCCATTTGGACTTTGTTTTTTAGGCAAACTGTTATTGTTACTTGCGATTAAATGTGATTAATTTTGAGTTAACTGTGGACAAAATTGTGATTAATTGCAATCAAATATTTTAATCTATTGACAGCCCTAATATACTGGTCGTCGTTTTTTTATTTAGCCTGGAAATAGTTTGGGAAAATTGGTCTGAGTTTAGTTCGACTGATTTGGTCCAAAAATAGACTCTTACCACATAATTTGGACAGGAAAGGGATGTCTTTTAACCTTTTATGTTTCAACCAAATCTAAACGTTTCAACGTATGGTAATGATGTCTTTTCAACATCTTTTTGCTGTGTGGGTTGGCTGTCAAACAGCGTTCATTGTTCAAAAGCTCCCGTTCATTGTTAAAAATTAACCTTAAAATTGTACAAAATCGTAGTGTTAAGTTTAGTAAGTAATGTAGTGTATTCACTTAAATGAGGCCCCAGCGTGTATGATTTCTGCCATTTATAGGGTAAGTCTTGTCTCATAATATGAAAATCCTAATATACGAAAGCCCCTCTGGACTGATCTCCAGGTTCCATGGTATATGTGCCCTGCGATTGGCTGACGACCCGTCCAGGGTCTCCCCTGCCTCTCGCCTAAAGTCAGCTGATACAGGCTCCAGCGGCTCTGGCTGGAAAAAGGTTTGGACCCCATGCTTTAGGGAACAGCCTACCAAAGTGTGTGTCATGTGTTATTGTTATATGTAATAACTGCTCTGCATTTGCGTGATGTATGGTGACCCGTGCGCGCCAGGGAGGCGGGGCCCTCGACTCGGGTTATTCGGTCTGTAGTGCACGCGGCACCGCATGCCACGAGTGTAAGATGGATGGTGGAGATTTTGCTCCACGTCCAAAGGATTGAGCCTAATTTAGCCCAGATGCTAAGTGACGCTCGTCATGCTGGCCGCTTAGATGCCTGCGGTTTTTACACAGTTAGGACTGAACTTTTTGACCGCTAATTTGTCACCCACAAAACGGGGGGATGAATGATGGAACATAAGCACTTTTGAGACAACTTAACCATTGTTCTTAAAGCAAACTTTAAGTTGAAGTCCCTGCAGACCAGCTGGGCTTGAGTCTCAAATGGATTACAAATAAAATGATTTTGGCCTGTTGAGAATTAAGCTCAACAATCTGACCACAATTCGGGTTGATCAAAGTGGGGAGGCTAATTTTTTCCAGCCTACATCATAAATTTGTTTATTTGTTTATATGTAAATTCTACCCTCCGTTCATAGTCGTTTTTAAGAAAGAAAAAAAGTCGCTGGGAATCAGTTCAAAACAACAAATAAAAAACTGCTCGGGTGGAAGTTTATACTTCAAAGTTGCTGATTCGCTCATTTTACTGTCAATCAAAAAGGGATTTCGCCTCAGAAGGATCATCCAATCGTCATACAGAAGTCGAGTGTTCCGGCCAGCCCAATGCCTCGTAGATCCCCAAAGATGCAGAGCGTCCGATGGGCGGGACAAATCCCAGCATATATCCAATGACCGTCCAGTTTTAGGCAGTGGAACAACCCATTCTAATCTTCGCCATCAAAGTGGGTAAGCGTCTTCATCCGGCGTGCAAGGCACATCCAAATAATTTTTAAAAACTTTAACATGGAAACTGTAGCCGCCAACATGACTTGCCGTGCTTGAGTCACCAAAACAGTCAGACACTATCTCTAGCTTGTACAGAAAAGCAATCCAAGCAACACGTCAACACAAACGACCTACAGCAGTAACCTTCCTACTCCACCATGTGGACATACAAAACCCCTATATTCCTGCCGCAAGGCATGCTGGGTAGCTTGTGGTACTCTTGTGTTGTGTTTGTGTGTTGTGTTGTGTGTGTGTGTGTTGTGTTGTATTGTGTTTTTTGCATTTGTGCTTGATTGCAAAACATGTCGAGGAGCTTGTCAGAGAAGTAAATATACGTAAACATTGTTAACATACTTTTGATATCCAATGTTTTATTGCACATAGCTCATGGACTACTCAGCATGTCTTGCGGGTTGCCTTTTATGTTTAGCGCTTAGTTGTTGTTTATCAGACATGTGTCGTTGCACCGTGAGCAAGCATATTTTGCCACTATTTTGGAGACATTTTAGGGTCTCAGAGCAATAGCTACTGGTGATGATGTCTGCAGTGGCAGCCATTGTTAGACATATAAGCACAGAATCCATTTAATAATGGCAGAATATGTAAATGTGGTCACAGCAGAGGTATAAAAGTGTTACACTGAGTGCAGTGTTGCACGTATCACAACTATAACCTCAGACTATTAAAGACGCTGGTTTAACTGCCAAAATACCATTAAGCCTCCAGGCGGTTCCATTTGAACAACTCAAGCAAAACAGAGCTTCACTGTCGTGCACGTGTCAAAGACAGAGTGTGTTTGCGTGTGTGTGTGTGTGTGTGTGTGTGCGTGCGTGCGTGTGTGTGTGTGATGAGTGCACGCACAGGGATGTGTTGATCTGCTTCTTGGCTCTGGGGATTTAGTGCTGACTGATGGGATAACTTTAAATAAGCTTAATCTAATCTATCCGGAGCAAGAGCGTGAAGAGATGACGTATTACAAACAGTTCATGCAAACACCGTTCTATTCTAATACAATTTGAGGAATCAAGTCAATATATAATCTTTTTTGCTCTAAATATATTCATTTGATTACCTTTACTATCATTATGTGTTATTAACATCTTTTTGAAAAATAACATAAACATAAGATGCTCTATTTTAAATCATCTAAAATAACCTGAAAATCCATATTTTGGAAATGTCAATTCCTCTTTGAGCTGAACAAAGTGTATCTCTCTAGTGTGCCACACCTTTAATGCCAGCTCATACACACAAACAAAATTGTTGTGCGCACACAGGTAACAGCAACCTTGAGCGTTTGTGCAAAAACAAGAGCAACACCAAAACGTGTCAGTGGCAATTGAGCAACTAATTGAGTGCAATTTGTGCGTACAAATGACAAGAGAAGAACGTAAACAAAGCTCATGTGCGGCGCAGCCAGGAAATACAGCTATGTGTCGACTGCCAGCACTTCTCGATGAGTGCGTGCGTTGCCTGCATAATGACGGCCCTTGCTTTCAAAAACCAGGCAGCCCGGCCTCTCCGCGAAACCTCAGTGGCACCGCCAAGCCGCCACCGCAAGGAATCCGGCCTGCAGTCGCGCCAGAACGCGCCACTCGAGTAAGCGACGTTCACATTTAATCACACAAAAACGCAAGCAGCAGTGTAGCGTGTTAAGTAGCGTGTCTCATGCATTGACGCAGCGGAGATCACACTGCACATACGAGTAACAAGAGAATAGCTCCCTCTAAGTCGGGGGTGGGCAAAATAATCAACTACTTCTACTACGTGGCTAATAAACAACTGTGCACTAAGCATAACTTAAACTGTTATTTAGAAGTGCCTGCAAGGTATGCTGGGTATAGTGTGTGAACGTCTCTCCTTCTTCACTTCCCAGACGACCCCTTTGGTGTTTTGCAATCATGCAAAAATGCATCAAACACGGCGACACGATGGGAGACAAAGTACCAGAAGCTACCCAGCATGCCTTGCGACGGAAAAATATGAGCTTAAATTTTGGCCTGGTTGTTTTTTGTAGAGGTAGGTTGAGTCACATGTTTTTTTTTATGCTAGCATCTGACTATTTCCTGCCACAGTAGCACTGTAAGTCATGTTGCTGGCTACAGTTTTGATGTTTACAGGTGATGTGGCCCACGGACCGTAGTTTGCGCAGCCCCTGCTCTAGGAGTTACTCAGCAAAATAGCATTTCAACCCCTTCCGACCCAAAATTCTGACTTCATTTTATTATGCGTTACATAATATTACATAAAGCATCAATCACAATCTGACATTTCTCATCAAACAATCAGAAACGTTTGCAAAATTTGCAGGCTAACTAGATTAAAAGTGCATAGATTATGCGGCCGACTCATATCGGCAACCAATGTTTAATATTTATAATAAATACTGTCCTTGTCCATGTCATGAGTTACTTCAACAGACAGGATGTCCTTCTCAGAACTTTCTCCCGGCCGCATCACGCTCTCCTCCTGGACATCTGAACTTGGTTGAGCTTGCTCTTTATTGCTTGTCTTTGCCTGGAAAAAAGAGAATAAATAAATAAATAAAAATAAATTCTCTATAATAACACTGACTGTCATCGATGTTCTAACTGAATGGATTGAAAGTGCATAGATTATGTCAGTGCATCTCTGGGGGGAGCGTGGTAAACTGTTAGGGGAGGCGTGAGAAGCAGGGAGTACAATGTTAATGCAGACCTGCCAACATGTACACATTTATAGTACTGAAAATGACTCTTGAATATGTTTAAATGCGTCACGGCTCTTCGTTTTGTTTCCTGTTTTTGGTTTCGAGTTCAGAAAAAACTGGACAGAAAATAAATGAGGAGAAACGCATTATCCCAATCACCCTAAGGACTCATCTGTACAAACCACGGTATGAGTTGCTGGCACCAGCATTCGGCATAAAATTATCTGATTGTCAAAATAGATGAATAAAATGAGCTAGATAACATCTCCAAAAATGTCCATGTAACGTTTTTTTTAACTCAATTTGTATTATTTGAAGACAGATACTTGATTCCTCTCTGCAAAAATGTCATGATTAACGTAAAAACTTCTAGTCTTGTGAAATTGCTACTTTTGTCTCATAATATTTTGACTTTATTCTCGTAAAATGGAAGCTCCTTTTTCCATTCTAAAGTAGTTTTTGTTTTAAATTTTCCAACTTTTTCGTCTTTCTTCTTGTAAATGTTCCAGTCACAATTCTGACTTTTTTTCTCCATTATATTTTGACTTTATTCTGCTAACATTTTATAACATTTTACGCAACCTAATTTGCCAAAAATTACAATTGTATTTGTGGTTTTGTTTGTTTTGCATGTTAGGCTAATTGGGGACTCCAAATTGTCCCTACTGTGGGTATGAATGTGAGTGTGAATGGTTGTGTGTCTCCATATGTGCCTTGCCATTGGCTGGCGACCAGTCCATGGTGTACCCCGCCTCCCGCCTAAGTTAGCTGAGATAGGCTCCAGCATACCCCTGTGAGGATAAATGGCATAGAAAATGGATGAACAGTAATAGTAATCTGACACTGAAACTGCTTTTCGGTCAGGACAGGATGCTGGTTGTCCGTGATGGAAGGGACCAACTTACCCAAGACTTTAAAACCATAAAAAGGGTAAAACAATGTTCATTGGTAGTATGCATTTATGTTGAGTTTGCACTGCCGTAGTCAGAAAGTAACTGGCATTGGAACGTGCAATGTGTCAGGCCAGTCTCTTGTTGAGCCATAGAAAATGTTGTCCTGCAAGTATGTAATGCTCAGTATGCTAATATACTAATGCTAATCGCTGGCGTGTCTATATGGCATTTCCAATGTAAATTTCCAATTTAAATGTCACAAAAAATGAATTATATGTAAGTACAAATTGACATACTTTATTTCTATATGTTCAGTTTTTAAAGGAAAGGCTCTGAACTGGACGTCAACTGGAAGTTGACGCCATAGACCACCTTGACGGGGCACCCCGCTACTTGAGGGTGTGATGGGTGAGTGTTAAAGGTGTGCTTCAAAGTACATCTCTCACCTTTGCTGGGGACAAACTTGAGCGAGTGACTGAATATTCAAAATCGTGACAAGCCCTCCTCCGGGCCGCCGTTGACAAACTCGTGGCCCAGCCCTCGGCCGCACTTACCACACAGAACCTGCAAGAATATAATGCCATAAATTCTTTCTTCCTGTAATTACCTGATATGATAAGCATCACATGAAGCAAAAAGAGCAACGATGTGGATGAGCGTAGCTTCCGTGACTTTCCTGACCTTGAAGGCTGTCAGCGTCTCCATCAGTTTGGTCACGCTGTCCTCTCTGATGGTCTCGGTGAAAGCGGGCCAGGGGGATGAGTGAGCGAACTTGGACCGACTGGAGAACAGTGGATGGTTACAGTTGGAGCACACGTACATACCTGTAAAAAACATATCATTCAAACATTATTTTGAATGGTAAGATTAGCTTCAGATGGCTCTCTCAACAACACCAAAGCTATTTGTGTCACTGTGACTTGAGTTGTCATGAAGTACATCGCTTCTGGGAGAAGAGGGAAGTTAGTGCCGTGCTGCAGGTATTGCTTTAATTGCCACGAGTGTCCCAGCTAACGACTGTTTTTAGATGCTGGCCATCGTCTCGTTTTGTTTTGAACTTGCTCAAAATAAGGCTAGGAGCTGCTAGCTACCAACATAGCCGATGAAAGCTAATTGGGGCGCTAGCTAATGCTATGTCATTGACACTAGCCATCTAATTTATCTCATGTAGCATGTTTGTGTAAAACTATGACAGGAACAACATCAAATTAAAAGCACTAAATGAATACAGAACCACTATCCACCTGGAGTTGTTTTTTCAAAGAGGTTGTGTACCACAAATATGCACATTAGCACTCAAACTATATATTATTTTTGAATAAAATAATAGCCTATGTTTCCAATATTGATATCCCTTTACAGAAATGTGATGTACATTCCTTATTACTTTTACTTGTTATGGATAAACATAATTTTACTTGCAATTTACTTGTGATTAACTTTGAGTTAACTATTAACAAAAAAATGGGATTAATCATTAGCAAACATTTTAATTGATTGACAGCCCTAATATATACAGTGAGGGAAAAAACTATTTGAACCCCAGCTGATTTTGTAAGTTTGCCCACTAACAAAGAAATGATTAGTCTATAATTTCAATGGTAGGTTTATTTTAACACTGAGAGACAACACATGACAAAAAAAATCCAGAAAAATGCGTTTCAAAAAGAGTTATAAATTAAATTGCATTTCCATGAAGGAAATAAGTATTTGATCCTTTTGAAAAACGTGCTTCAGTACTTGTTGGCAAAACCTTTGTTGGCAATCACAGAGGTCAGCCATTTCTTGTAGTTGGCCACAAGGTTTGCACACATCTCAGGGGGGATTTTGGCCCACCCCTCTTTGCAGATCCTCTCCAAGTCATTAATGTTTCATGGCTGATGTCTGGCAACTCGAACCTTCAGCTCCCTCCACAGATTTTCTATGGGATTAAGGTCTGGAGACTGACTAGGCCACTCCATGACCTTAATATGCTTCTTCTTGAGCCAATCATTTGTTGCCTTGGCCGTGTGTTTTGGATCATTGTCATGCTGGAATACCCAACCATGACCCATTTTCAATGCCCTGACTGAGGGAAGGAGGTTTTCACCCAACACTTGACGGTACATGGCCCATCCATCCTCCCTTTGATGCGGTGCAATTGTCCTGTCCCCTTGGCAGAAAAACACCCCCAAAGCATAATGTTTCCACCTCCATATTTGACGGTGGGGAAGGTGTTTTTGGAGTCATAGGCAGCATTCCTCCTCCTCCAAACACGGCGAGCTGAGTTGATGCCAAAGAGCTCAATTTTGGTCTCATCTGACCACAACACTTTCACCCAGTCTTCCTCTGAATCAGTCAGATGTTCAGTGGCAAACTTCAAACGGGCCTGTAGATGGACTTTCTTGAGCAGGGGGACCTTGCAGGCACAGCAGGATTTCAGTCTTTCACGGCATAGTGTGTTACCAACGGTTTTTGTGGGGACTATGGTCCTAGCTGCTTTGAGATCATTGACAAGTTCCTCCCAAGTGGTTCTGGGCTGATTCCTCACCGTTCTCATTATCATTGAAACTCCACGAGGTGAGATCTTGCATGGAGCTCCAGATCGAGGGAGATTGGCAGTTAATTTATGTTTCTTCCATTTGCGAATAATTGCACCAACTGTTGTCACCTTCTCACCCAGCTGCTTGGCGATGGTCTTGTAGCCCATTCCAGCCTTGTGTAGGTCCACAATCTTGTCCCTGACATCCTTGGAAAGCTCTTTGGTCTTGGCCATGGTGCAGAATATGGCATCTGGATTGATTGATTGCTATAGGGCACAGGTCGCTTTTGTACAGGTAACGAGCTGAGAGGGCTGCCAATATCAGCTCGTTACCTGTATAAGATCCACCTGGGAGCTAGAGATCTTGCTGACGGATCAAATACTTATTTCCTTTATGGAAATGCAAATTTATTTATAACTCTTTTTGAAATGCATTTTTCTGGATTTTTTTTTTGTCATTGTTGTCTCTCAGTGTTTAAAAAACCTACCATTGAAATTACAGACTGATCATTTCTTTGTTAGTGGGCAAACTTTCTGGGGTTCAAATAGTTTTTCCCCTCACTGTATATATATAAAATCTCAAAATATAAAAAAATCCCACAAATACTGTAGACGCCTTTCAACCAAATGTAGACAGGAAAGGGATGTCTTCATGGACGTCTTTTTACCTTTTCAACCAAATCGCAACGTTGTTTCAATGTATGGTAATGATGTCTTTAAATCTCATTTTTGCTGGGTGGGATATTTATCCACTATGACAAGCATAAAGGACTCAGTTAGTGTCAATATGCATACATTAACACAAACACAAGAACCCAATGATGCTCATATGGCAGGCCTAGTGCACCAACTTTACCCGGAGGCTGTGTAACCCAGACGACCGGACCGGTTACCTGACGCAGTTACATTTCTCCAGGCTCACCCGGCTTGAAGTGGTCCTTGTACTTCTCCCCGCCAAAAAAGTGACAGAAAGACATGTTGTGGGTGGAGAACTTGATCCCAAATAAGTGCAAAGATGACTGATGACCGAGCGTGTAGAGTAAAAATTACAGCGCACCGTCTTCCCGTTGGTTTGCCCCTTATCTCGTGAGATTTAACGGGATCTCCACCCACTGCAATTACCTTGATGCCCGCTAGATGGCAGCGTTTGACAATATGAGCGCTTGCAGACTAGATTGGCACTGATGAGAGAAGAGAGAAGGTTCTTTCAGATGTTGAACTATTGCGCAAAATGCACATAAATGTGCTTTTGCACGACATGTCTTTGCTTTTCAACCAAATTGAGACAGGAAAGGGACATCTTTATGGAGACGTATTTTCACCTTTCTGCTTTTCAACCAAATCTCACAATGTTGTATCAACGTGTGGTAATGATATAACAACTATAACCACATAAACGACATACAGTATATAGCCCAAAATAGTTCAAATAAGGCCAAAAATAGACTCTTTTCATAGGGATGGAATACAACCCACCCAACGCCAGACACCATTTGGGTGTTTTTGGACTAAATCCAATCTTTGTTTTGATTTAGCCCAGAAATAGACTGTGACTTTAGTCTGACTGATTTGGCCCAAAATGGACGCTTTCCAACCAAATTTGGACAGGAAAGGGACATCTTTATGGAGACGTCTTTTCACCTTTTGAACCACATTTCAACGATGTTTCAACATATGCTAATTATGTCTTTTTCTACATTACTATGCCACAAAGTTATGGATGGCAAATATACTACAGCATTTTACTGTGCATACAATGTCACACTAAAGGACATGCAGTACATTCAAGGGGGAAGATTCAATTCAAAGTTACACCAAAATGTTATGTTTATTTTTCAAAATCACATGGGACAATACAATCTGTTGTACGGAAAAGGCTCCTTCCCAAGGTATAATGGCATGGTTGGATGGGCTTCCTCACAACATTTCTTCAGGATGGTGTCTACACATGGACTCACTCCCAAAATCTAGTGGACAGGTGATCAAGTGGAACTGGAGGAACTCTCACTTCCTGTTTTGGTCTAGATATCTAAAGAACGTCAGTGGAGTTGACTCCATCCTGTTTCTTCGTGTCCCTACTCATATTTGCAGTAGTGCTTCAACGCCTCTGGCAGCTCCAACCAGTCAATGGCCATTCGATGCACGACATGCTTCTGGATGGCCTTCCTGCACAGCGTCTGCAAGGAAGAGACTGAAATGGGGAATTTTTTAATATAAGGAATTGGGGGTGGGTATTTGTTCCAGTATGCAAGGGGTGAGACTCACATCCATACTCCACCTGTACAATTCGGACACACTTAGTGGCAGCAAAAACGTCCACTACGGCATAAATGGGCTCTACGGTGGGGATGCCTCTCGCCGAAGGTCCCATGTCCTCCCCGTTGATGACTATGTGCATGTCAGCAAGATGTGGGCCTTTAGGTACGTACAGAACTCCTATTCGGCTACGTCTGGCCGTTGGCGGAAGCACGTTGGTTTTGTACAAGTCGTCCAGAATGTGGCTGTAGCGTCCGGGTCGGCTGCGGCCAACCAGCTTGTCTCTGGGGATCCGGACATTCTCAATGTACAGATGGGAATCGGTGAAAAAAGTCTTGGGTTTGGGATTTACGTCGCTGTCATTGTCAGCCTCTTCTTCACCCACATCAACCTCCTCCACGACTTTGTTGTGGTTGCGCGTGATGGCAAAAACCCAGCTGTCGCCCAGGTCTGTCAGTTCCGGGATGGAGTATTCAGGAACCGCCTCCAAGGTCCCAGGGTTCTTGGCGGTCAGGCCAATGCGGAGGTGTCCACACCAGCCCATCTCCTTGTCCTCGATCTCTATGAGGAATATCTCCCCGGGCTTGAGGGGGTGTTTGCTGAAGCACACTCCATTTGCAAAGCTCTCCACCCTCGTGGCCTGGGTGGCCGAGCGGTCAAGTTGTACGTTGGTTCCGTGGACGGGGTGGAACTCCATGAAGTAGTCGGGAAAAGGTTCCATCTCTTGTTACGCCTTCAGTTTCCTAAGAACTTGGTAGTGTCGTCTTACGGTCATTCTGGACAAAACAAACACAGCTCGGCCGATCTTTCCACCACTTGGGGAAGCTTCTGGTAGGGCTATTTTTGAACAGATGTCAACAGATGGCAAGGCGTGTGTGTGCGTGTGCGTGTGTGTGTGTGTGTGATGGGGGTGGCCAACACACACATTCTGTGGCTGCAGTCGCTCACAATCACTCTCACGAGCATTAAAAATTCATGCTTTTTATACTACAAACCAGTCAAGTGTAGTAATAACGGCATAACTGTCATATCGCCATGTGGCAGGGAGATACGCTATCTTGGTTGGTCTAAGTTATGCTCTATATATAGACCTTGCACATGGGACCTAGATTAGGTTCTTAGGCAAAGCGGCAATTAATGGAGTGTGGAAACTTCATCTCATAAGACGACTACTTGAACGTTCATTTGGAAACATTCCCATTTACATTAAAGGTAAGGCGGCGAATCTCCCAACATGACCTCTGCCCTTTGCTGCTGTACAATGTAATCCTCACCAAGCGGAATGTGTTTTTAGATCGGTTCTAATTGTAACTTTATTTATTATTGTTGTTGTTGTTGATAAATGCTGGATTTGCACTTAAACAAATAAGTAAACAAATTTGTTTTAAGTCAATTTAGTAATAATAATAGATAGATAGATACTTTATTCAACTTCGGGAGAAATTCATGCTTCCATCAGCTCTGCAAAAATGTCATAAACGGAATAACTTCATCGCTTTGGGGAAACGTTTCCCAAGGGCCATGTCATAAAATGACGACAGCCAAACCGGGTGAAATTGACATCAGGACGTGTTTTATACATAACGGGCACCAAGAAAGTATTCCTTCATGTAGCACACGGCACAGACAGCTAGCATGTAGTGCACTCGCTAGGCTGGGTGGGTTCACTCACTCCGCTCATTCTACTGCACACCCAGGTGTTGAGACAGATGCACAGACCGACTAAACTCGGACTAAACTCAGCCCAATTTTCAACATTTCATACCGGGCCAAAACAAGGCAATGACGAACGGACCAAATTTAGCCCCCAAAAACATCAAATAACGTCAAGTGTTTATCAGTGTTTCTATAAAATATGGACTGTAATATAGTATATTTATGTTCTCTTGCATCAAACAGTGATTTGCGTAGAGTATGCAGCCTGTTGCATAGACATCTCACTAGCAGTAAATATTGCAACGGTAAGTATTGAACTACCTGCAAAATCTTGTCTCTTTTAATGCACAACATAGGACACTCATATCACAAAATCATCTGATTAGGGCAGACAAGTGGAGGCTCGGCTGCAGGGGATCGTCCATCTTCTTGCAACAGAACTCCAAAATCTTGTCACTTTTAATGCATAGCATGCAGTAGGACACTTGGCCAAGTGTGGTGGTGTTGCTGGAGCAACAGGTCTGGCAACAGGTCGGCAAAGCTCTTGGTTTCTCTCAATGTGCGACATGTGCTATCTAAACGTATTATTATTACCATCAACACTAATAACAGTATTTTCTTGTATGCATAATAATGTATATATACTGTACAGTAAAGCCAAGAGTGAGTTGCTATGTTGATATATGATGATGGTATAATAATGAGTAATACATTAGTATTAATAAATGTACAGTGTGTAACACATTAATAATAATTCACATATTGCACGTGTGTAGATGCAATATCATGCTTATGTATTATAATGCATAACATGCTGCATATTGTGTTAGCTTTAATGTTGAGGGTCAGTTGAGGTTCTAGAGACGTGATGACAGCAGCTGGCCCAAAGGGCCCCTGATATAGAATACCGTACATCCTTTTAATGCAGTCGTCTTAGCCAGATCTGTACTCTCAAGTGGTTCTCTTCCTTGGCTTTGTTTTGTTTGATCAGATGGAGCTCTCCTGACAGGCTGAACGTAGTGTATTCTTCTCTCTTTAGAATGCAACACTTTCATCTGTGACTCAGAGAAAGGAATCTTTCTATGCCTCTCCTTCATGACACAGGTAAAGAAGAGTGAATTAATCCACTTTTAAATGAATCCACTTTTTTTTATCATTGACATTGGCCACACGACAACTAGAAACCATTTTTATTATGTTTACACAAGGATCAATACTATAAGAATGAACTTGGGCATATTTTAAAGTATGTATATAGCGGCATAGATATATACAGTATGTAGGCTTACCATTATTGTCTACATGGCTGCCTATATAGCTGTCAGGACACAAATTGTTAGCAAAATGTCAGTATTTAGTGTGAAAAAGATTGTTTTCTAGCACTGCCTTTATCCTCTTGGGAATGGAAATCACCAGTGCCGTTGTGATTCTCAAACCTCGTATAGGCAGTGGTACGCAATTTTGCCTGCCAGCAGAGTGCCAAAGAGCACATCGGTGCTAAAGTATGTACAAACTGTGCAGGGTTGTGTAACAGTGTGCACAGAAAGTTTTGAAATGTTCCAAATTTACATGTTACAGGTCTCAGTATGAGAACAGTTAATAGCAGAGCTGGTTGTGGAGGGTGGGTTAAAACAGGAATAGATAACTAATATGTGGTAGCGGTATATATATATATATATATATATATGGGCATTACTCTGTCCTCCATCCAGCTGGAAACACCTTCAGTCAAGTGATGGATGTGATGTATTCACCTTCACCCATGCAGCTGCACAGGGACGTGCAGTGAAGTTCACGGCTGGTGAGGCACTGACTTTTTTAGTGCTTGATTTTTAAAAAATATTAGTACAAGTTGCTCCTTAAGAGGATAACACAAAAAAACAAGAGAATAACTAAGTTATTATGAATTATGTTGATTTTTTTTTTTGCGTAGTTAACCGCACCCCTCTCTTACAGTGACAAACGGACCGGGACCTGCATATTGGACATTGTCACCAGACTAACGCAAGGTGCGTTCACTGACACTCTGGAAATTTTAATAATGTTATTTATGTGTGGTCTAAAATAAACAGAAAGCCAAAGAAACACACAAAAGGTAAATATTCTTATCAGTCACTAACTTAACACATACTGCGGAAGTACGATTTGCTGCATTTAATTATGCTTGAAAATCCCAGAAAATTACATGGTGCCTATGAACGAAACCCTTCTTGGCTGGTAATAACGCGGTTAACGTGTGATTCAAATGTCGCGCTACTTTTAGCTTTAGGCATATGACATACAAATATTCAAAAATCTCATCCTGTCGTTTGGCTTTGTGTTCATAAAATACAGTAAAATGGGCATGTTTCACACATAGTTATTAATAGAATATTTGTGATTAATTAATTTGAAAAATACGATAAACTTTATTAAACTGTTTAATCATTTGACAGCCCTATTTTCTTTAAAGCAACTGAAAAACATTTCTGTCTTTATATAAAGTTGTGGCACCCGATTCTTTTCTAAAAAAATCTGATCACCTCCTAGTGACTTTAGGTATATATAACCCCTATCGAAAGTCAAATTCCTACATTGATTCGGCATAAAAATATCTCACATTTTACTTGTTTTTATATCTTGTTCTTGCCAAAACTGGTATTTATGTATTTCAATAAAGTAAGTCTATTGAAGGATGGCAGTGACAAGCACCTTCCAGCTCATGCACGAACCCAACCCCTTCAGGCTGAAGCAAATATTGCTTCCCCGTTTTTCCAAACATATAAATTAATACATCATGCTGTTTTGTGGTTGAATACTGCCTATTATTAGTAAAATTCTAAAAAAAAAATCTGTTTTTCTAGCATAAAAAGAACTAAATCAACTAAATTATTAATATATGTCATTAAGAAGATGCAGTCAAATTGTGAATGTCGTATTCTACATTGGTCACCAGGTGTCAGTAATTGTTTGCTTAGACAAGCAGACTTGATCACCAGAACAACAGGCTTTTATTGCAGGTTTAAATGATCCCACAATAATGATAACATGATAATAATTACCATCATCGTCTCTAACGAGGGTAGAGCTAGCTAATGGTCAACTCCGAATCGCCGACATCCCTTCCTGTCTTCCTCACGAAACACATATCCTTCAAGAAACGCAAGCACAAGTTTGATGTATGCCCTAAATGGCATATTTAATGTGATTATATTCACTATTTTGGGTAACGCTAGTGTAAAGGTGGCTATAGGGGTGTTACTTCATATCTAGAAGGCTCTAATATTGCTTGAAAAAACACAGGTTTTCTACAAAAATATTGTTTTTATAAAGAAATTCACTTATCACGATCAGGTCTGGAGCCAATCAGCCGTGATAAATGAGGCATTACTGCGTTTTATTGTCCAATTAACAAGAAGAATGCCGCACTCACATGAAAGACATGATACAGGCATGGTGTATAATACATGTTTTTGCGCCATTATAATATTTTCATCATGACAGGTGACTCGGCCTCACCTGCCCCCCCTGAATGCACGTCACTGCAACGCCACTCGACCCCGTTCCTCATGCTGTCATATCTGGGGCTTACTGTGTGTGATTTTTTTCTATCTAGGCCAAGATGAAGGGAGAACCAGAGGAACGGAGCAGCACTGGACACAGTAATGAAGACCATTTCTGCTACACCATCCTTTACTATGCGTACCAGGATTGTGTGTGTGTGTGTGCGCGTTTGTTTGTCTGCTATTTACTGGGGCTGCCCCGCACTAAATCTGGATTATCATGCATGGCGGCCATGCTTTCCATAATCGGTTGGCGAGCTGTGATTCTCGGAAGTGCATGACACATCTGGATACAGGCAGTTGGCTTAAGAGGAGGTGTGTGTGAGGCTGCACGAGAGAGAGAGAGAGATGGTGAGATGGTGAGATGGTGTGTGTGCACGCTCAGACTTCTTGTTCCGCAGTCCTCGCACGCACCAGCGGAAGATGGACTCTGAAGTCAACCAAGCTCCCACGCACTACATGAACACGTGGGTGAGTGAACTTCATCTTTGGTTCTACGTTTCTTCACATCGTCTTCCGCCACAGCAAACAAGTGCAAGATAATCCTCAAGTCAAGCTGAACTGACTGAATGGTAATTTATTAATGTTTTAAGATGCAAAATATAAGCCTGACATGGATGGAATGGGTGGAAGCGAGCTGCAGTTTTCACAAATGTTGGGTCTCTGCATATGTCAGTTTAAACTGTCATTTGAACTGTGAATGCAGCAACATATTATGTGCATTTATTATAATATCAGAAACCAGTAAATAGTCTGGTTACCATTCAGTTGAGTTAACAGCTATGTCAGATAGATTTAGTACAAATTCCTACAGAGGACGATTGGGGCCACATAAAAAAGAGAGAAAGTTTGAGATTAAAAGTCGTAATTTTAGGAGAAAAAAATACAAAATGTATGAGAAAAAATTGATAATTTTACGAGAATAAAGTCGTCAAATTTCTGTGAAAAATGTGGTAATTTTACAAAAATGAAGTTGAAAAATTCACAAGAAAATGTGGTAATTTTACGAGAATGAATTCGTAAAATGTACGAGAAAAATGTGGTAATTTTACAGGAATGAGTCGTAAAATTTCATTCATTCATTTTCTATGCCGCTTATCCTGCTTAGGGTCGCGGGTATGCTGGAGCCTATCCCAGCTGGCTTTGGGCGAGAGGCGGGGTACACCCTGGACTGGTCGCCAGTCAATCGCAGGGCACATATAGACAAACAAACATTCACACTCACATTCATACCGATGGACAATTTAGAGTCGCCAATGAAGCTAACATGCATGTTTTTGGAATGTGGGAGGAAACCGGAGTACCCGGAGAAAATGCGAACTCCACACAGAGATAGTCGTAAAATTCATGACAAAAATTTGGTAATTTTACGAGTGCGAGTCGTAAAATTTACAAGAAAATGTGATAATTTTATGAGAATGAGTCGTAAAATTGATGAGAAAAATGTGGTCATTTTATGAGAATAAAGTCGTAAATTTTATGAGAAAAATGTGGTAATAATGCAAGATTAAAGATGTAAATTTAAGACAGAGCAGACACCCGTGTACCTGGTGGGTGGGGGGTAAATTACTGTTATTAACTATAATTAATAAATGATTGTGCGACAGATTGTGTGGAGCTTATTGTTGATTAATCGCGTCTTGAAGTGCACTACTCGTCTCTGACCAGCAGGGGCACTGTTGGTTAAGCTTAGTTTGCCATCTACAGTATATTAACATGACATGCACGAAAGCCCTCCAGTACAATATGACAGTTTTATTTACTAATTCGCAGGTATGTGTGTACTACGACAGAGTATTAGTGCCACATATCAAATCTGAGTAAATAAAAGGTCACACAAGTCCCCTGTCACGCAATATTACAACTTTATTCTATATATGTAACACACATGACGCACAAAGTAACCTACTCACTGCACCATGCGGGCATGCAAATAAATATCTAAGGACAAGACCTTATATTCTTGCCGCAAGGCATGCTGGGTAGCATGTGGTACACATTCTCCTGACATTTTGGCGTGTTTGTCACATTTTTACCTGATTGCAAAATATATAGAGGAGGTTGTCAGAGAAGTAAACAAGGAGGTTGCTGCTAGACTACCCAGCGTGCCTTGCGGACATTTGGAAATAACAGTTTTAAGTTATATGTTATGTTTATGTTATTTAGTAGTAGTAGTTCTTTTATTTGAGATGCGTTAACTTGCTGTGGTTTCTGTTTTGTTGCACCGTGAGTAGTATGTTGTTCTGTTTGATGACCACCTATATATAGGCCCCCGCCTGGTTTACAGTGATTCTACAGTTTAATGAACAAAGATGATGTACAATAAATATAGTGGTATAAAAAATGTGAAATATATATATATGTCAAACCAGACCATATGTTTTTCTTGTTATATTGGTCCGGCTGTTTTAATCCAAGCTACTATATGTCATTATCATTAACTATAATTTCATGCACGGTGTCATCAAATCCTCTGGAGACCTTTCACGCCCTGCACAACATCTGTACAAGAAAGTGACTGTGAGTCGCTGAGATGAGCTTGCTTGGAAGCCCGTCTTGCCAAAAGTTGGCTTAGTCAATAAGCCTTGCAGTGTGATTTGGCAGATGTCACCGTTAAGTCCTGAATTAATGTTAATCGGAGATTGTAACTGGTCGTGTCTGATGAGACTGCGACACACAAACACCTTTACTTCTACATATAGCATGTTTTCTGCTGACCAAAAACTCAAACTCAAAAGTCAATATTCCAAGATGTATAAATGTATAATGTTGAGTTCAAGAAAAATAGTGGCTAATAAAACCTTGAAGAAATAGAAGTTCGAACCTGTGTATTCCCACCACAAGCCATGCTGGGTAGCTTTTGCCGCATTTGTCACATTTTTGCTTGGCTGCAAAATATGTTGAGGTTGTCAGAAGCAAAAAAGGAGTTTATATTTTTGAACTCCAATGTATAATACTTTATATTGTTGTTGCAGCTGGACTACCCAGCATGCCTTGCGGGCATTTGTAAGTAACAGTTTTAAGTCACATGCTGTTGAGCACTTAGCTGTTGTTTGGTAGTTCATTTATGTTATGTGTTAACTTGCGGTTGATGGTTTGTGTTTTTGGTTTATTGCACCGTGAGCAAGTACGTTGTTGTGTTTGATGACCGCCTATATATCAAAAGTTTGCCCACCCCTGGCCTAGCATCTGGCTTTGCAACTGGTGTGTGAAGACATCGAGTTGCAAATCTGGGGACCAGGAATTCATGGAACGGGAGAGCTTCCTAAAAGATAGACTTGCTATTCAGATCTCGGATACGTGTAAAAGTTTCTATGACCGTGGTCTAACGTCTGCATGTGCAACTTGGAGGTTTTATCTCTCCGCCGTGCATTTTGGGCGCGAGCAGATTAGTCGCAATCCACCATCTGCTGTGGAACTGGTTTGAAACAGTGCCACACAGACCGGTAATATTGTTACATAAACCCAATTGGTCTGAAGAATGCTTTAAGTCCGGGCGGTTTCAGGTTTTTCAGCTTCTGATCAACAATACCGATTACAAACTGTGGCGATCTCGATTACTCTTCAGCAGCTCTTCTGGCGAAACTGAGTTTTTGATAATGCGGGAAAAGATGACCTCAAAAAAGATCATACTCAGAAGTTATTATGTCTGAACTTTTTGGGGGGATTTTGGTCATCATCAACAATCCTTATGTAAAACATGAACACATATTTTTTCCCTTCATTTTGATCATTACCGTAACTTCTTTCCTAGGCACATTGACTTATTGATAGTCCCTAGGACCTAACGCTACGTCTGTCAACAACGCCAGCTTAGAAAAACAAACGAGGAACCAGAACCTTGTCTTTTGAGCCTGAATATATAGAGAATGAGCCACAGGTTATCAGGTAAGACAACCACTTACCCCCTCAGCGCCGGTATCACGAAAACAGTCACTTACAATGTCCGCTGTCGTCGGGAACCCGACTGATGGGTCTTGTGCTTCCTATTGATCTGGTAAACTCAACAATTCCTCAGGTAAAAGAAATGTTAACAGCCAATGTTGTTGTGGCAGTGGCTTGAGGCGTTGTGAGTGATGCTGAGACTCGCAAGTAGTAACTAGTTAAAAAGATGGTTATCCGTGTCAGTTGCTACAGTAACAATATTGCTGTAGCTTGGTTATTATACAGGTCAATTAAGTAAATGGAACGTTTTTGGCATTCTTTATCATCAAAATAGGAGGGTCCATTGTTAGCTACCTCATGCTCAGAATGCACTGAGAAGGGAAAGGATGATGGGCAAAATTCCAAAAAGTAAGTTTTTTCTTAAAATAATAACAAAAATGTCTACCATCTTATAGGATAGTTACTCTATCAGTATGGTGATACCAAAAACCACATTGGAAGGTTCCAAATCCAAATTCATTTTATTTGTATAGCACATTTAAAAACAACAAAGTTGACCAAAGTGCTTCACAGCATAGTTAAAATAGAGTACATAAAATAACAATAAATATAAAACAAATGGTAATATAAAATCACAAGACAAATAGACAAATAAAACTTAATTACGATGACTCTCAGTTTGTGTTAAAAGCCAAGGAGTTAAGATAAGTCTTTAAACGCGTCTGAAAAACTGACAAATTTGGTGCAAGCCTAACATGTAGCGGCAGGTTGGTTAGGTTTCGTGTGGACCAACCGCTTTATGACTTCTTTCTGCATGATTTTATATGGAAAAACAGAAAAGAATTGAGTATTGGAATAATGTCCTTTTGAGGTCATATATTTGCATTTGCACATAAAACCCACAAAGATGTGATATCCAAGCTCCAGTTGCTCTTGTTTGTGCAACATTTGAGAGCTTGTCTAGTCTATTTTTTGCCTGCCCGCCTCATATTCCGATTCAGATTTGGAGCAACAGCTTTGGGAGAGGCGCTGACTTGGCACCGATTCCCTCACTCGACTCAAATGCACAAATTCCCACTCCAAAGCTCATTCGCCATAGACTAATACCCAATTTGTAGGATGTTATGTGAAAAGCCGAGCATAGAATAAATGCCTCGCTCATTCCTTTTCTGCCTTCGTTTGGTTTTCCTCCGAGGCCTCATAATTCCGACTATGTTTCCTGCTTCTTCTCTTTCAGTGACTCTTAGGTGCCTTGGCCGTGTCATGTAGTTGCAAAATGAGTGGAAACAATTGGGAACGAGGATGTGAGGGCAAATCAGGAGGAGGTGGCAGACCTCTCCAGGACACCCACACCCCAGATGTCCTCCCTAACTCTCTTGGAACAAAGCGGCACCTCCCTCGAGGGATTGTTATCCAGCTGACGGGAACGGAGGGAGAATGGAGCAGCCTGGATGAGAGCGAACTCATCTTCTCGCTTGATCGTGATGAGGACTACCCCTTGGTGTCTCATTCAAGTCAGAAGCAGATTGCCGGCAATCATGGCAGGGGGTCCCAAGCATTCCACGTCCCACTTTCACCCTCGTCTCCCGGTTCTCTTGGGAATTGCTCCCCTCCAGGCCCCAGCTTCCTCTCTCCAGGCCCCTCCTCGCCCACTCATCGACCCTTAGCCAGTCTGGTAAAGTCGCTCTCCACAGAGTTGGAGCTGAGAGAAGGCTCCACCCTTAGACCGAAACCCCTTCTCAGCCTTGTGAAATCCATCTCTACCGAGCTCTCACGGTCCGAGCCTGAGGTGTCGCATTCAAAATCAGACTCCCGTCTCAACGTCCACCTGTTAAAGCAGTTCACGCAACCCAAGACCCGAAGCAGCGGGGACTCTCGGACAGCGCCCCCCTCTCCCAGCACGCTCTCACCGAGTAGCGAGGGTCTGAAAGGGGGCTTCTTCAAAATGGAACTAGAGGACACCAAGAGGAAACTCTCTGAGGCAGTCCACGAGCCCCTGAGCTGTATGTTCAACAAGATCATGAGAGAAGACAGCACGGGGAGCCCCAAACACCAGTCTAAGACCACCCAGGTCATCTCCAGAGGTTTGGGCCAAGAAAGCACCACAGACACGGGGATCTCGGAATCTCCAGGGAGGAGCAGTGGCAGAACAGGGGGTGACGTTTTTGACTGGCCTTCAATTAGGTATTCTGGGGGAACCCTCCGCAGCACGTGCCCGCTCCATCATCACTGCAAACATGTCAGGGATGAAGAGCAAGGATTGTATTCAGATGGAGACATACAGCAGGTTTTTTCCGTTGATACTCCCCAGCAGACGGGTAGACTGCCTCGAGTTGCACCACCACCACTTGGAACCTATCCGCTTCACCCACCCAATCCTCCACCATGCATGAGTTTATTCTGTGTGGCAACTCTATGCTATGGCTATTTTACTTTACCTCTGAATCCATACTTCTCTGGTATGGCTTTGGGGCTTGCGTTGGGCTTTTTACTAGGACTCTTGCTCATTCAAATGGGCTCTTCCAGGTCCAGACCGGCACTGGCTCCTACTGGAGAAGGGACTCTGAGAGATACCTCCACTGAGCTTGAGATCACCAAGGTAAATTTCACTCATCATATTCTGGGACTTTTATGATCCAGTTTTGGGATGATGGTCAATGTTTTGGATTTGGAAACAAATATTCTGATATTAGACATCAAACCTCTATCAATGGTACATACATTTCATGTAAATAACATTTCATCCAAATGTAAGAATAAGTTAACCGTTTCCTTACTCTTATTCTCCCGTCATTTTCTTCTCTTAACTATCCGGAAGAAATTTTATTCTGACCTGAACACGTCAACAGCAGTGGGATTGTGTAAATGTGACCGTAGCTGGATACAACAATGGATAAAATAGCATTAGCTAGTCACCAGAAAATATTTTCAACACATCAACAAAACATACGTACATTACAGCGATCTAATTTATCGTATTATGTATTGTGTAAAACTATGACAGAAATAACATCAAATTAAAGGCAGGAAATTAATAGAGAGTCCCCATCCACCAGTACAAGCCTGGACTTTGTTTTTCAGAATGTGCGCCACAAAAATATACACATTAGCTGTCAGTAAGGTCATCAAATTACCTTACCTATATGCATTCCCACACACTATCAGCATTTAGGAGCAATTAGAAAAAGGGTAAAAATACAGTAAAGTTAAGTTAAGTTATAAGTTAGAAGGTGCGTTCAAGGACCGTCAAAGTAGGAGGAAATGCGGCTCGCATTAAACATGCGAAAATGTGGGATTCCTTGGATTTTGGAATAAAATATTGGCCTCATATTTCCAAAATTGATAATCCTTTTACATAAATTGTGATGTAGTCACGTATCTAATTGTTTACCTAACTACGGACAAAATGTGATTAATCGCTAATGCATTTTTAATCAAATGACAGCCCTAATATAAACATGTCTTGTCACACATATTCCATTTAACAAAATACAGTCATAATGGGCATATATTTCTCACACAGTTGCAAATAGTGATTCAACATGATTAATTCATGTGTTAAAAGTGTGTGTGATTAATCAGAACGTTTAACACTTTTAACACAGCCCTACTAATAAGCAATATTATCTTTACTTTGTGTTAAAGCGTTTATTATTTTATTTATTATTTATTATATTATTTATTTATTATTATGTTTTGTGGTACCGCACCATGTGGGCTTGCAAATAAGTATCTACGCACAATTCCCATACCAAAAAACACCAATATATTCCCAGCACAAGGCAATGTTGGGTAGATTGTGGTGCGCTTTCTTGATTGAAAAATATGTTGAGGAGGTTGTCAGAGAAGTCAAGAAGAAAGAGTTAACATACTCTTGATATTCAATGTTTTATTGCTCATAGTTCATATTGTAGTTGCATGCCTTGCGGGCATTTGGAAATAACAGTTTTAAGTTACGTGTTGTTTAGTGCTTAGTAGTTGTCTAGTAGTTGATTTATGTGATGTGTTAACTTGCTGTGGGTGTGTTTGTGTTTCATTGCATCGTGAGCAAGTGTGTTGTTGTGTTTGATGACCGCCTACATAAATACGGGCCCCGCCGCAAAATTTTTTACCCCAATGTGGCCTGCAAGTCAAAAAGTTTGCCCACCCCGGCCGAAACCTGAGGGCCATCTGTGTTATGTAGGGGTGAAGTCGAGGTGGAGAAGGCATGCAGAGATGAAACCACCCATTATTATTCTCTCAAATGTTCTTTCAGCCACAGTAAAAGGTTGAACTTTAAGTTTCCATTTTATGAATCAAGTCGCTGACATTTAAAAGCTAGAGTTCTAATAGCGGCAGCACTTATAATAAGCTTTCACCCACAGCAATTAGTTCTATAAGGGAGCAGTGTCAAGTGCAGGGTCTCATCGGCGATTGCAATTAAACGTAGAAACCGCTGGAGTCTTTGTGGTAATCACAGCACTCCTCCTGTCCTGCAGCAGGACGTGCGGTAGCAAGCACCCAGATACTGTCATCTCCAGAGGCAATTCGCAGCACATACGGACTGGAGGCGGTTGTAATTTGTCAGCACATAAGGCAGGTGGGGGTTGGCTTGCTTTGCGTGAAGGGAATGAACGTAAAAGAACTTTCAGCAAGTTTCATTTATTTATTATATTTTGTTTTTAGGGACATCCAATCCCGTGTCTGACCAGTGTCTGACCACACAAAGGCCGAAAAATAAACTCGCTTTTCTCCCCTCCACCTTCTCAACTGGAAGACTCAAAGCCTGCCACTGTTGTTCACCATTTTTTGGTTAATTGCCTATTAATTAGCCATCTTTTTCCTGGTTCATGCTAGATGACAAATGAGCAGTGCTATTATGATCCCGGGGCGGGCAGGACTGATGCAATTTTTGTGAAAATCAGCTTTAATTTTTTGTGTGTCCGACGTATTATTTATTGCCTTGGTCAAAATTAAGGCTGTCAATTGAGTAAAATATTTAATCGTGATTAATAGGATTGTGTCCATAGTTAACTCATAATTAATCGCCATTAGTCATAGACAGAAAGAAGTGTTTAGGTATGATAAGTAGGGATGCAAATCTCTTTGTGGTAAATGATTTGATATACATGTAGATACAGTATGATTACAAACAATATACTTTAAAAACATTTGTTGACATGTATATTAATCTTTCATTATTATGAAATAATTAAGCCAAGTCTGTAAAAGTGGCATTCTTACAGTATTTTCAAAAGTGTAAAAGAGCACATCATAACCCCAAGCATGCTGTAAGGCAGGGGTCCGCAACCCCCTGGCTGGGGGAAACGTTCAGGTGCAATGATTTAAAAAAAAAAAAACACTTGAAAACTCTTAAAAATTCTTGAATAACTATATCAATTTTATGTAAAGAGATATCAATTTTGGAAATATGGGCCTTTTTTTTAACTTACAGTTAGAAATCCCACTATTATTGCATGTTTAATGTGAGTAGTTCACTTTGTTCTACAATCCTTAAACGCACCTTCCCAAGCTGCACAAATCAACTACTATATTGTATTTTTACCCTTTTAATTTGATGTTGTTCCTGTCATAGTTTTACACACTATTTAATAAATAACATAAATTTGATCTAAAATCTTTCCCAGTGACTAGCTAGTGCGCTGCTAATGCTGTCTACATCCATTCTCGTCTTCAGCCACGGTCACATTGACACAAGCCTTCAAAAAGCTGTCCTCGGCTATGCCTGCTGATAAATAGCAGCTGGTAACACAAATTTTAGCTGGTAGATAAAGCAAAAAAATTATATTTGTTCCTGTTTGTTGCTCCACAACCACCCCTGTGGTTCTTCAAACTACAGTATGGGCCGTCAAACAGGACAGGAAAAAGATTAAAGGAAAGTTCTGTTAACGTGTTAACTTTGACAGCTCTGGTAAAAAAATTATAAAAAGATTATTTAACACTTGTTTATCCACTTTTTTCCAGGGCTGGATGAATGAGATTCACGATTACGACCCAGAAACCTCCCATTCAGTGCAGACTCACTCTGTGTTTGCCACACTGGAGGGGTCCTGCCTCCGACTGGACACACCCCATTCCAACATTAGCCGGAGGGCCACGTATGACGAGAGAGTCCACGAGTCCACTTTCATCAAGACACGCGCCTACCAGCTGGAAAAGAGCAAAGTATGATGGGTGAAATGAAGTGACTGTGCACATAAACCGGAGGTTTTTTTAATGTGTGATCCTAAGAGGGACATCATGTCCATAGCAATTTTTGAAAAAATTCATTTTGCTTAAGATCCACAGATGCTGCAGATGGAATGCCAACGTGTTTAGGGTGGATCTGGGAATGATGGCAGTCAATCAAACAGATGTTGGGAATGGATATATTTCAACCTGGACAATTGTTGAAAGACAACATTACTGTTTTGGGTACATGGGTGCTTAAATGGACAATGATTTATTGTTTTTTGCATGTTTGTTACACTTAAATCTTTCAGATGATCACACAAATACAAATATTAGTCAATGACACCACAACTGAACACAAAATGCAGTTTTCAAATAATAACCTAAAGCTAACAACTGACTGGGCCACCCTTAGCAGCAACAACTGCAGTCAAGCGTTTGCCGTAACTTGCAATGAGTCTCATGGAGGAATTTAGGCCCACTCATCTTTGCAGAATTGTTGTCATTCAGCCACATTGGAGGCTTTTCCAGCATGAAGCGCCTTTTTAAGGTCATGCCACAGCATCTCAATAGAATTCACGTCAGGACTTTGACTAATGGCCGGACATTCTCCTTCAGGATTTTTTGTTAGACAGCAGGATTCATGCTTCCATTTATCACAGCAAGTCTTCCACGTCCTGAAGCAGGAAAACAGCCCCAGACCATCACACTACCACCACCATATTTTACTGTTGGTTTGATGGTTTTTTCTGAACTGTGCCGTTACTTTCACTCCAGATATAATAGGACACACCTTCCAATAAGGTCTTGGAGACCATCAAGATGTTTTCTGGCCAGATTAAGACAAGCCTTAATGTTCTTTTTGTTTAGCAGTGGGTTTCGTCTTGGAATTCTTGTTTTTGCTCAGTGTCTTTCTTATGGTTGAGTCATGAACATTGACCTTAACCGAGGCCTTACGTGAGCGCTGCAGTTCTTTGGATGTTGTTGTGGGGCCTTTTGTAACCTCTTGGTTGAGTCTTCGCTGCACTCTTGTTGTAATTTTGCTTGGCCGGCTACTCTGGGACGGTTCACCATTGTTCAACGTTTTTGCCATTTGTGGATAATGACTCTCACTGTGGTTTGCTTTAGTCCCAAAGACTTACAAATTGCTTTATAGCTGATAGATCGTAATTAATCTTGTTTATGTTTTAACAGGGGGTAATCAATTTTTCCACACAGGTTTATGTAGGTTTGAAATTTTTTTCGGCATTATTAATAAAACATTTCATTTAAAAACTGCATTTTGTGTTCAGCTGAGTTGTTATTGACTAATATTTAAATGAAGCGTGACAAACAAAAAAATAAGAAATCTGGAAGGGGGGCTAAACACTTTTTCACACTGTCTATCATAACAATTTAGTTGTGTAATTCTTTTCAATTGCTCCCCAAAGGTGTTCTTGCTGCCATCTGTGTTGGCTCGGAAGCGAGTATGGAACCCCAAATATCCAATATGCATCCAGCTGGCCAGCAGCTCTCAGAAGGATGATAGACAAAGGTCGTATAGGAGACAGGAGGTGGACCAGCCAGGAACTGAACCCACAAGTACAATTTCATCTGAACCCACCCGTGACCAACGTATGACTCTTTACCTCTTTGGACGAACGGGCCGTGAGAAGGAGGAGTGGTTTCGCCATTTCCTGCTGGCATCCATGAACGCAGAGCAAGAAAAGGACCACAACAAACCAAAGCCCGGCAGAGCTGTACCCCGATCGGGTAAGCGAAACACGGATAAAGTCTCTAGATAAGGCATCTATACAAACAGTCTATATGTGTGGATTATGGATTACATGCTCCAATTCTTGGCACGCCAAAGCCAATCCTGTTTGTGAGAACATGCACATCTCGCTGTGGCAACAAGCAAGGACACCAGAGAATCACCGGAATGATCTGTTTTTATGTCATACTGTATTCAATAATCACTATTCTCACTGTATGACTTTAATATTTTGTATTAAAGCCTATTAATATACCATATTATTCATATGGTTGGCCATTTGAATGTTATCAGTAAAAATTAACCATTTGGTCACTTTTTACAGAAAAAATGTGTCGGTCGTTGGTGCCCACTTGGTGTGAGGCTTAAACACCTTCACCTCGCTGCACATGCCACAAGCATTATTTTTGCTAACTACATTAAATGTCCATTCCCCTGCAGGTGACCCAGTACTGTCGCAGAGCATCAGCGGCCCCGGTGATATCCCACGCCGCAGAGGATCCACCAGCAGAGTGGGCAGCAGTGAAGACGACGCCCCCTCCGCCACACCCCCGGTCTCCTCCACCACTGCTGTGGCTCCTCTCAGCCAGGCCTCCAGCAGCACCACCAGGGGCCTTTTCCTTCTCGACTACCCGGGGTATATGTCTCGTCTTCTGGCTGCAGAAGACTTGCCCCCGCTCTCAAGCCCTGTTGTTGGCAGCACAGAAACCAGCCCCAACCTCAAAGGAAACGTAAGTCATGCTGAAACTGAAGGAACATCCAATCTGGGTCATGCACACGCAGTAGAGCGAGTACAGAGCCAAAAAAGTTAGTGTTGTCAAAAAGATGGGGAAGAGCTGAAAGGGTCACTGACATGATTTAGCAACTTTGCTTAAATATGTTATTATATTGTTGGTAATTATACTCTACATTGTTTGTTTTTTAAAAGCAAACGGTAAATTTGCAACAATTACATTAAAGAGTTAAAGCGTCAGTAAACAAACTCTTCTCAAGGTAGCTCTTGATATTTTACATCAAAAAAATACCCATGCCAAATTGTCGTGTGGCTGCTGGATGTTAACAGTGTCCGAGTGACAAGAAAATACTATACTAAAGTTTTTTTTTCCCAAAAGAGGAATGTTTAAGACAAAACAAGAGAACGAGAGACAAATGGAGTTCTTTCTTTTTCAGTGTTCATTTCACGGATCACTGCTTCGAAAGAACACCTTTACAAGATGCATTTGGCTTGAAAGTACGGATTAAACGCATTTTGAAAAAGATTACTATTGCAACAGCTGAATGGTACAAAAGAAAGAAAAGAACGAACACTGCGTCAAAGTTGCCACAGAACAGAGTAAGCTACGTCATGTTATGTGCGGATTTCACACTTTTATTGGCGGTACATGAACGCACCATAGTTGTGTGCTCTGTGCTGTGAAACTCAAAAGTTCGATTGGCTACGGAAGCCAGGCCTCATAATATGCAGTAAGGTAAAAAATGTCACTTTTATTGCAAATATTGATCCGACCTGGGCGAACTGGGCGGAGGTCACCATCAAGCTAATAGGAGGGTTTGGAACTAGAGTACTGTTTTGTGTCAGCTTGCTACTTTTTTCCCACAGTGTACCTGTGATTTGGCGGCGTACTGCGGGAGGAGTTCGACCGCGTGGGTGAACGCTCTCATCGGTCGCATTTTTTGGGACTTTTTGAGAGAGAAGCGCTGGGCTGACGTGGTTTCCCGCAAGATTCAGAAGAAGCTCAGCAAAATCAGAGTAATTTCTGTAGAATTTGTGGCATAATAGAGACGCAGATTTGAAAAACGTGATGCTCATTATGTCTTATATTGTTTCCAGCTGCCTTACTTTATGAATGAACTGACCCTGACCGAGCTAGACATGGGCTGTTCTATGCCACAGATCACATCTGCCTCTCGGCCAGAGGTCAACCACAGAGGTGAGCTGAAACACGGCCGTGGAGCGACTGTGCACAGACGTGCACAGAACACGATCTGCTGTGCTGTACGGTTACGGCTGAATGCAGCAGATCATCAGATCAAGTATTGTTATCCGGCTGTATTCTCTCCCGGCGTATTTTGCATGGTGGATTTTTGTTTTTCAATTAGACAATCTTACAACCAACACTGATTGACAAGAGACTTGTAAGTGTCATGATTTAGACATTACTGTAGTGCCCCCCTAATACCAAGTCTCCTTAGTCAGTCCCTTCTGTCCCGGTATAAATCCTTGTAATCTATCATGAATATTCAAGACTCGATTATCACAGGGATAGCAGTTTATTCAGCCCACACCAAGTTAGGCGTGCGTGGAGATTTGGTACTCTGAAGCTAAGTAGTGACGTGTCGGTCGTGAACAAAAGGGCCCTTGTCGTTCATGTCAAAAGGTATGACTCTTGGAGCCAATTTGTCCGCAACCAAAGAGTCATTCTTTGAAAAGACTACAAGAGCCGGCTCCTTGAGCCGATTCTTTCGCGACCAGCTCTTTTTAACGAACCGAGCAAAAGCAGTTTCCATCACTGAAGCTGACCACTCTGTGCTTTCCCCCTGCAGGCCTGTGGGTGGAGCTACAGCTGGCCTACAACGGTGCCCTGCAGATGACCCTGCAGACCAAATTTAACCTGTCCAAACTGGGAAAAGAGGGCGGCCAGGACGCGGACTGGTTGACTGAAGCCGGAAGCACACGGTTAGCAACAAAATCCCGGGTCACTAGGACTTTTGTCTACAAAACAGCAAACATAGCATTCCCCCAAAATGATTGATTAATAAGACGTTTATCATCAACCTATCCGTCCGTTGTTCAGTACCTTTTAATGTGTCTTCTTCCTAGCTGCAGACCCATCCTGAGTGTGCTGGCAGACAGCGATGAAGAGTCTTCAAGTGCCGGTTCATCGGATGAGGAAGAGCTGCTCCTCTCTGAGCCTCACTGGGGTCCCACTGGGGAAAAGGGTCCTACATCAGGAGCAGAAGGGTAATTGCTAATTTAGCATCAAAATAGAGTAGGGATGGGCAAACACATTGTGTTAAAACATTTGGCGGAAGGGCCGTCTATGTCTACTGTATGTAGTCATCAAACAGAACAACATACTTTCTCACGGTCTAACGAAACGAAAACAACACATCACATAAATCAGCTACTACTAGTATGTGGGTCTTAAACAACAACTAAGCCCTAAACATAACACCTAACTTAAAACTGTTTTTTTTTTCCAATGCCCGCATGGCATGCTAGGTAGTCCCGCGGCAACAACAAAATGTGCTTTGAACAATAAAACACTGGATACCAACAGTATGTTTACTCCCTCCTACTCCTCGGACATATTTTGCAATGATGCAAAAATGCGATAAACACTGCAAAATGTTTGAGAAAAAGTACCACAAGCTACCCAGCATGCCTTGTGGCGGGAATATATGGGTGTTATGGGCAGGTAATTGTAAGCCCACCTGGTACAGTAGGTAGGTTACTTTGTGTGTAATTTTTCTGGTAGGCTAAATGGCTTATTTACTCTTAAAGCCATTTTGAGCTGCCATTACAATACATTGATAAGACGATAGCCATCGCTGTTTGGAAAAAAACAAGGAAAAGCTAACGTGTTAGTCTATGTTATCTTATGCATGTCCAATATGTCTTATTTTCTCTGTTTACATCTCCTATATTAGGTAATACAAATGTAAAGGTGACTTTAGGGGTGTTATTTCATGTACAGAAGGCTCTAATGATGTTAAAAAACATATTTAAAAGCTTGTAAACAGGTTTTCTCCTACTTCAAAATTGCAGTCTGGATGTCGGGAACCAATTAATCGTGATCAACGAGGGACGACCGAAACATCACCATTTTTAGCCTCATTCAAAAGAATAACTTGTAAAAAAAATTTTAAGCTTTACACACTAATACCTTCTTCCCTTTCCACTCTTCTATAATCTTGCCTTACAGAGCAGGGGGCGGAAGGACCGGAAGGAAGATTTTGAGATTTGTGGACAAAATCGCAAAATCCAAATACTTTCAGAGGGCGGCGGAGAACGAGTTCATCAAGAAGAAGTTTGAGGAGATGTCAAACACTCCCTTGCTGCTCACAGTGGAGGTTCAAGAGCTGTCAGGGTCTCTGGTCGTCAACATCCCACCGCCCCCTACGGATAGAATATGGTAAGAGCATTATAATATTATGAATATTATCACCCTCAATGTAAGAGGATTGGACTGTACATCCACCCAATGTATGTGTGTCCTATACAGGTACAGCTTCTGCACACCACCCAAACTGGACCTCCACGTCCGACCTAAACTTGGTGAGCGGGAGGTGACCTTATGTCACGTGACCGAATGGATAGAAAAAAAACTGCAGGATGAGTTTCAGGTAAAGAAACGCAGGGCACGTTTTCCCTTCCCCATTATCTCTACACTTACTTTCTTTCTTTGGGTTGTAGAAAGTATTTGTCCTGCCAAACATGGACGACATCTACTTACCCATGATGCATGGCGTGGACAGCCCCCGTGCGACTCCACAGAGCTCGACTGAGTCGGTCGAGTGTGTTGACCTTGAGGTCGCTGCGAAGGAGCCGGACTGTAGCGCCGCTATGTTTAAATAACCAGGGATAGGGAACAATATAACACCACACCAATGTTTTTTGTTTTTTTTTACAAAATAAAACTGCTGCTTATTTTTGTAACATTTATTTCAACCCAAATTAGCAGGGAGTTTCATTGCTCGACCAGTGAGCGGACAGGATGCTGATCAGTACGCTGTCGCCGGTAAACGCGGCTTAATAGTCGTACCCGGACATTTCTAAAAAAAGAACTAGAGGTAAGCAATGCCAGAGGCGTTGCGTGTGAATGCGTGGAGCTGAGTGAACGAATGAAGGAGACAAAACAGAAATGACCAGGAAAGGCACGAGTGTATGATGCTACAGTTAGAATGCTAACAGTGCTAACAACGTTAGCATGCAGCATGGTAGAGCTAAGTGTCTATGTGTGTTAATACTTACTATGCTAATACTGGCAGGCTGGCACTAAGTGTTCACATAGGGTTCTACTAATAAAAACAGCTAAAATGCTACTATATAATGTTAGCAACGCCAACATTAGCGTGCTAAACCTGGCATGATAGCGCTGAGTATCTGCCAAGTCTTAAAACTATTAAAAATGGCTACAACTGCTAATATGCTAATGTTAGCATGATATCAATGCTAACATGCTAATGTTGGTATGCTAACACGTAGCATGATAGCAAGTGTTTCTCTAAGTCTGTACTTTTTCGCTTTTATAATTGTATTGGTATACTCTTTTTTTGCAAATGTTTATATATACATATATATGAGATTATTTATTTGCTGCTTTATACTGGCTGATGATGAATATTAAACAAAAACATAAAGCAAACAATACATCCAGGCGGCACTCTTATTATATGGAATCCCAGGAGTGCCAAAAAAAAAGATTGCCATGCAATGTCATGTCTGATCATTGTTTCAGGTCATTACTGACACCTAGTGGCCAGAATGCTGCACAGCAGTATTTTTTGACTAATTAGTCGTCATCAACCCACTTTCTTTTATAGGGCTCTAACCCAGCAGGGCCAAAGGTGGGATAGAAGAGGCAGGAAACAGTCTCCAATTTTGGGAACTCCACACGCAGTGTTCTCCAACCTGTGGATGGAGAACTACCTCTAGCTCTCCGCCTGATTTGGAGTAGCTCACCAAAGGGAGGTGAGGTTGAGGATAAAAAGGAATTTGCATCCTTGTGTTGTCTATTAACAGAGTGGTTAGCATGCAGTTCACGCAGGGCCTGTGGAATTTGGAAGAAGTAAAAGTCATAGTGTGATAAAACATGTCATTCTGGTTTGACGGCAAACACAACAATCAATTACCACACTACACCAAAAATAGATTCAACTCGGGTCATGGAAGTCATTGCCAACATTCCAGCGGACGTTAAATGTCTGTTGGAGTCCAAAGGATAGAAGCAGTCAAACAAAACCCTTTAATCATAATTGTTCTTCAGGTTTAGAATTGGCTGCCGACCGGCTGTATTTTGAAGATCGGAAAAAATGGGCTTTTGCCACTTTTCATCGGGCAGGTCCGGTTGCTGTGATTCTGGGCCACACTCCAGCATGGTAGGTGCGGTCGCCACTCGACGCTCGACGATGAAGGAAAAAACGCACCACCACTGTGCAGTCATGTCCGCGGGGTACTGTGGTTAAGTTAGTTTCACGTTCGACATCGATTGTCTTTGCTCGCTGTGCCCGGACTCCTCTGTCATGGTGCCGGGAGCTCACACGAGAAGTGCCGCCTTAACCGCTGGTTGTTCTGAATCTCCCCACAAATTCTAAACATGGGTGGGAAAACTTTTCGACTCACAGGTCACACTGGGTTCAAATATTTGGTGGAGGCGTAGTCTATATATGGGCGGTCAATCAACAAAACGAAAACACAGCACATCTACCGCAAATTAACCCATCATATAAATCAACTACAACTACTACGTGGGTGATAAACAACGACCAAGTGCTAAAAATAACACCTAACTTAAAACTGTTATTTCCAAATGCCCACAAGGCATGCTGGGTACTCCAGCAGTAACAACAATATGAACTATAAACAATAAAACATTGGCTATCAAGAGTATGTTAACGCCGCCTTCTGATGAACTCCTCAATATATTTTGCAATCAAGCAAAAATGCGACAAACACGGCAAAATGTTGGGAGGCTACCACAGGCTACCCAGCATACATTGTGGGAGAATATATGTTTTTTTTAGGGTATTGTATGTAAATATTAATTAATATTATTAATTTTGCATCTGGCTATTTTGGCGACTGAAGCTTTTCACAACCCCCCTGGTGGGCCGGATTAAGATGCTTGGCGGGCCTGATGCGGCCCTCGGACCGCAGTTTGCCCAACCCTGATCCATAACAATGTGAAATGATTAATCCCGCCCTAAAAGTATTGTAATGGCGGCTGAATAATTCCACGTCAGGATGGCTGTAATTCAGTTGGCATTTATTTGCATGTCAACACAGAGTTGCACTTCCTAGGTTTTGTATTCTACGCATTTGACTCCAAACACTTGCTCTAACCAGCATGCTGAACACCACTGCACGCTAAACAGCAGCTTACAACCCGATATGCTGGTTTCTTTTTGCACGCCTATTTCTTCCAATTTTATTTCTCATCACAGAGGTTTGCTACAAAAGCCAAACAAGATTGTTGGTCATGCTGTGTCATTTTAAAGCAATGCTTTGAAGAGCTTTATTAATAACCATATTCAATTCAAATTCATGTTTGCAACAAATGTTATTTATTATTATTTTTAATAAACAGTCCCTCTGGCTTCAGACAAGATTTTATTTATAAGGGGACAGCAAAACAGAGCAGTTGGGCACAAACAGGCTAGCATGGGTTAGCATCATCTCACAGGTACCCTCACATATCCCGCCCCCCTTTTCAAAACTGTCTCAGGCAATGCCTACAGACTGACGTTACGACTTTTATTCTCATAAAGTTACGACTTTGCTCTTGTAATATGACAATGTTTTTCTCGTAAATGTACAACGTCATTGTCGTAAATTTCTGACTCAGTTCTCGAAAGCTGATGATTTTAATACAGCGGGCTTGTGTGACCTTTGGCTTGGGTCAAAGGTAATATTGGAGTGTGCGCTCTCCTTATCTCCATTTTATAATCAAATAATAATGCCAATGTGTAAAATCGTATCACAAAAGTTCAGTGATGCCAATCAATGCTCGGATGGTGCATTTATTGATTTATGGAGTGTGCTTTCCGATATTCCCATACGCACAAGCTTATCTCCGCCACCTTCAGATTATCGGAATCTTACGTGCCATTATATGATAACTGGAGGCTCTTACGGGTAGCGCGTCGGCATTACAATGCACACATACGCAATGTTTGGGGTGGGAAAAAGGGGGAAGAAGACTGTCTTCTCGTCACTGTCACGTTTTTGGTAAATGATTCACTGTTGTTTCCTCGTCTTTGTTCGTAAAAACATTTAATCCCTACTTGGGTGACAGCAGATCCCTCCCATTGCGAACAAAAACATGCAACAAAATGCCCCTCGTGTCCGGCAAATGCAGATGAAAGTACTCATGTTTCATTGGATAAATGCATCATCATTGCAGGAGTGCATCATTCCCCGGTGAAGCAAGCAGGAAATGCCCCGATGGTGGCGGTGGGGTGGAGGTGGGGGAACGCAAGACACCAGCTGGTAGCGTGTCTGATCACGGAGGGGCAAGAGGTCATTTAAATATTTGCTCTTCTGGGGCTAGGACTTGCATCCCCAGGCGGGTTGAGAACTTTCTGAGATTGTTGAACCTCATTTGTCAACCGCTGACATGTACTGAATCATATCTTTTCAGCTAAAAAAAAATACACAGATATTCTGTTTTAATTGTGATGGAGTTTAGCGTATTTTAGAAGAACGTGAATTAGGGTGCAACATTAGGGTGCTACTCGAACTCTGACAGATGATTACACTGACTGCTGACTTCACTGGCTCCAGACCCATGAATGATAAGTTAGTAGGATTTATAAATGCAAAAACTGTAGTTAGAGCATAGAAAACCCGTTTACGACATTTAAAATAGGCTTTTTTAACATTATTAGGGCATAGACATTAAACAACACTCCTATAGTCACCTTTACAGTCGTAATATCGAATATAATGTCATTTCCCGTGTATAAGATGCTACTTTTTTCTTGCACGTTGAACTCTGTGGCTTATACAACAATGCAGCAGTAGGAACATGTGGGGGCCAAAGTTTGCACGCCTTTCCAAGAGCTACTCATTCACTCATTCATTCATTTTCTATACCGCTTATCCTCATTAGGGTCGCGGGTATGCTGGAGCCTATCCCAGCTGACTTTGGGCAGGAGGCGAGGTACAACCTGGACTGGTCGCCAGTCAATCGCAGGGCAGACAACCAACCATTCACACTCACATTCATAATCTAATGAACAATTTAGAGTTGCCAATTAACCTAACATGCTTGTTTTTGGAATGTGGGAGGAAACCGAAGTACTCGGAGAAAACCCACGCACGCATGGGGAGAACATGCAAACTCAGGACAGAGATGCCCAATGGCGATTCCAACCCTGAACCTTCTGACTGTGAGGCCAACATGCTCATTGCATCTGGTTTAAAATTCATTTCATTTCGGTGCATTTCAGAAAAAGACCAACATACCAACAGTAAAATATGGTGGTGGTAGTGTGATGGCCTGGGGCTGGTTTGCTGCTTCAGGACCCGGAGGACTTGCTGTGATAAATGAAAGCATGAATTCTGCTGTCTACCAAAGAATCCTGAAGGAGAATGTCTGCTGGTGATCCCAAGCTGAAACCAACTCGGGACAATGATCCCAAACACACCTGCAAGTCCACCTCTGAATGGCTGTAGAAAAACCCAATGAAGACTTTGAAGTCTGCGCTGAATCCTATGGAGATGCTGTGGCATGACCTTAAAAAGGCGCTTCATGCTGGAAAAGCCTCCCATGTGACTGAATGACAACAATTCTGCAAAGATGAGTGGGCCACATTCTTGTAAGAGACTCATTGCAAGTTCTGGCAAACACTCGATTGAGGTTGTTGCTGCTAAGGGTGTCCCAACCAGTTATAAGACCTTTTCACACAGAACCATGTACGTTTGGATTTTTTCCCCTTAATAATAAAAAGTTTTCTTTAAATGCTACATTTTATTGTCCATGACCGGATTTTTTCCCCTTAATAATAAAAAGTTTTCTTTAAATGCTACATTTTGTTGTCCATGACCGCTGCTTCCTTGCGGTACCACAGTACTGATAATTTGATCTGCTTAATGGATGATGTTTTGTTTTTAGTGAAATGAAGTTAATTTGCTGGCGTACCCAAGCACCAACTTTCACTATCATTTTGACAAAGCTGTTGAAGTGCTCCAAGTGAACCAGCAAGCACAAAGGGTCATTCCATTGCGGTGATGCATTGGAGCATATGAGGAAATTAGCACATGAGCTTCTTGTAAATAAGACACGAAAGCCGTCTCGGTTCTCATCCACCCAAGTGCGATCAATGGTGGGTGTGAATACTTCAGGTGTTTTTCATGTATTTGTTGTGACTAACCCACGCTTAACATCCTATTCTGTTGTTGCCATTGACTCTTTACGAGCTGTCAGTACCCCCTGCTGTGTTTTTGGTAACATTTGCACTGGAACCTGAACATTATGTAGGGCCTTCTGAAATCCGTTTTACTTTTTTCCCCATTTCACACTTATTTATACCAGCATAGTGTGTGTGATTTTTGGGTAAGTGAATAAATGCTCTATGAATTGCAGGCAAACAGCCTTACATTTACCGATGCAATACATCACACAACACGCAAGCTTCCATTCATAGAGTTCAAACACATTTTATTAATTGGTGTGACACATTGTAAAAGTCATAATCATCACTATTTTTGCATACAAGCTCACGAAATACGAAACCGTCGCCAATGGTGCTTCTCTCTGCAGCCGTGAGTTGCTCTTGCTATGATTACCGTGTTCAAAATGACGATACGGAAGAGTGAAAATATCAGTCCGCTTCAACATCATCTTATAGCTGTCCGGACAACATTTTATCTACTACGTGCTTCACTGAAGCTACACGTGAAACAGTCCAACTGAGATTTCCAAGTAATTTTGGAGCAAATAGTTCAGTTCCTGAAATGCGTCCTTATAAGCGGGTTTCAATGTGTGGTTCACGCCGCATTCGGGCCCAGGCTCGAGGGTCCATAGCTGCCTCTCGGGTCACGGCGGAGCACCGGTTCAGGATCTCCTCCCTCTTGGGCCTGGGTGGCATTAGAGGAGCGATCGGGCCTGCTGTGTCGCTGCCGCTGGAACTGAAGCTCACAAAACTCCCACAGCTGCCGGAGCTGGCGGAGCTCTCGTAACTGGCGCTGGAGCTGCAGCGTCGGTTTTGTGGATGCCGTGCGGAGGGGTCATCTCTGAGACGTGAAGAAGAGCTGCCGACGAAGGAGAAGCTGGACTCCTCGCTCGAGCTGCTGGTGCTGCGTGCTCGGCCGTCCGCCTTGGCCTTGGCTCGGGCCGGACCGGCAGTGTGGGACAGAACCTCCATAGATTGGGATTTGGGTAAACAGCCACCCGGGCTAGGATGAGCTTCGGAACTTTGCCTTTTTGATGAATAGGACGCAGGGGAAGAAGATGATGGTGACAGAGGTGTCCCGGAGAAGGACAGGTTGAGGGTGGATCCGTGCAGCTTCATCTGCAAGCTGTCAAGTCCAGTACGAGGGCTGCTGTTGGGCTTTAGGTACATGGAGGGAACGTAACCCGCCTTGCCATTGAATCTGCACAAACGGCACAAAGATGTTGAACATTTAGTCATTTATTTTAGCTTCATTTTAACATTTGATTGTGTTTGTGTGATAAGGACCAACAAGGAAACATTTTTTTAAGGTGTGGATCAAGACATCATCAGATAAATTTTATTTATGCTATTTAGTTTTAGGCACATTTTCTGCCACCTATAGGCCAAGAGTGGAACAGTACTAACTTTCGTTGACAATAATCATTAACGTTGTTCTTTTCCTGCTTATTCCTGCGATCACCGTTGCCAGCTCCTCAGTAAGAAAGGTAGTTATTGGCTGTCCTAGAAGTCGCTGTATGACGTCATAATTGGCTAATTTTCATGCTATTTTCACATGACGTAGTAAGAGATGCGATAGAAAAAACAGAACCTCGAAGGAAAGACAAAGTGACACAACTGACAGAAGAGAGTCGCCAAAAACAACGCTAGTCGTGTTCACCACAGACAAAGTCGCTGGGGATCGGTAAAGTCTCCGGATCAGTTCACAACCTGAATGAAAAACTTGGAAAATGCTCCGGTGGACGTTTTCTATTTCAAGATCACTGATTCGCTCATTGCACTGTCAATCAAAAAAGGATGAGGCTGATTGTCCGATGGGCAGGACAAAACCCAGAATTTACCCAATGACCGTCCAGTTTCACGCAGCGGTGCAACCCACTCTACACTTCCGGGTTAAAGTCAGCGGCGGGAATGATAAAGAATTTGTGTCAGTTAGCAGCGATAAGTAGCTGATTCTGAACAAAAGATGAAGGTATCATAGCGCATATATAGTCAATGAAATGTACACACAGCCGTACATATTTCACTACTTTGTTGTTGTTTTTTATTTTAGGGGAATACGAGCTTCCCTTGCAGTCCTAGAGCAATCGCCACTGAAAAAAAGTGAGTAAAAACAGAAACTACAAAAAACTTTCTTTCGTTTCTCAGTTTGTTAATCATCACTTCATCAAAACAGAACCACTGTAACATTTTATCTCGGCCAGGGCCTCTCAAAGTCTAGACTAGACTACATTTGTGTAACTTATCACACATTGTTCTGCCATCACACACTGACAGGTACTCCTTGAAAAGACACCTTTACCGTACAATGAAACAACGTTTAGATTTAGTTCACTGGTGAAAAGTAAAAAAACATTCTCTTTCCTGTCTAAATTTGGTTAAAAAGCGTCTGTTTTGGGTCTATATTTGGACCAAATCAGACGGACTAAACCCTCAACATCTATTTCTGGGCTAAATCAATGCAACGGCGGACCGATCGGATTTAGCCCCGAAAAATGACGTCTAGTGTTGCGTGGAAATTTCATGTAGGTTAAGAAAAAATGCCGATGCCGCTCTGTAAAACTGGATTCATGGAGCTCCACTATGCTCTCAGTGCGCCATCAGCGACAGTGCACTGACGGCTTGAGACTGCGCGGCCGGTGGGGCGGTGTTGCTGCCGCTCAGTGAGAGCAGAAACAAAACGTGCTTTCATTTGTAAGTCCTGCAAATACCAGAAAAATCTCAAGCAACGCCAGAAAAAGTAGCCAGATTTTTCGCTAGTCGCTTTTGACTATGTCAAAAGGCTGAAATGTTGATACTAATAAGTGTACTATTATATGTGTTTTGTCCTGAAAAAAAACAAATACAGGGTGGGCCAAAAGTACATTTAGACATTTATTTACATATAATATATTTAAATAATAGACATTTTACATAGAATATTTAATCTCTCAAATGCTCAAGTAAATAAATATAATAAATGTAAAGTGCCCAAGTGTTAACTGTAACTACTTTTTGCCCACCCTGTATTTAAACAGCTTCCACCTTAAAAAATGATCTACAAAGTCAGTGGAATTACAGTTATATTACCACCAGTCCACCACGGTATGAAAGATCTAGTAAGTGTCATTTTTAAAAAGCAACATTGATGAATTTTAATGTGTTGTATATTGTATACTATACAGTAATATTATTGTAGCCAATAATATCCATGGGAGGCAGTGGCGCTGTTGATTCACAGAATCATCAGCTGTTAGAAATCTGCACAAAACTGCTTGGTTATATATACATTTTTTGTGGACCTGTTATACTCATTTCCGGGCCTTTGTATTGAGTTCTGGACTCCTATAGAACGGCTATACACAATAACCCGCACAGAAAGCTTTCTAGATTTTTCCAGACTTTGCTCCTTTTCCTGCAATGTTTCCTAGTGGGATTTACTCCACCCACAGCTCCCCTCCAGGTACGCCTCCCGCCGAGCCCAGCTCATTCTTCTGACTTGTCAACATGATCAAGTAAGGTTGGAAAGGCCTCGGACTTCAGCAGCAGTTTGGCGAATAGTCCAACTTAGCTTCCCCTCATACCCGATCAAACATTTCCAGGGAGCCATTGCTAAAAGCTCATCCAAAACCGCTTTCAGAGCTCACTTCCAAATGCACAAACCTCATTATCTGACACGCTGGAAAAATATACCACGAGAATACATTGTGACAACATTTACGGGTCCGAAAAGAGGAAAAGGGTTTTACCTGACGAGCCACCAGCCGTCGTCAGACATCCTCAGCACTTCCACCACAGAACCGATGGGCACGGACACCTCGTCGGCCTTGTCGGTATAAAAACTCCTCACGGCACAGTAGAGAGCGCCTTCAGGACAAAACGGACAAAAAATGAAAAAAAGGCTTGGCTGGAGCAGCACAGAAAAACAAAGGAAAGAAAATATTGTTGCTATGTGGCGTCGCTTCAGATGCAACTTTCCTCAGCGGATGGCAACTACACAAATTAGCTTTGTTAATTATTATGTTTGGCCGGTCTTTTCGTTCGTTTAAAGAAGCATTTTCCACGTGAGAGACAACATCACACCGACTGGCACACGCAGGCAGGTAAACAGCACGGCAGGTAAATGGCACACCTCCTAACTGGAATCCAGTCTCCTCCTCCTCTTTTTTCAGGTAGGGACCCGGAAACCACGCCATGCACTTTTCCTCGTTCTCCACCAACCACCAACCTGAAAGTGAAGTAAAAGTAGAAACAGTGTTTTGCCATTTTCCTTCTTTCCACATAAAATGCTGCGGCCATTTTATGGGAAGCAAGCAGGAAGAACGCGTAGCAAACCCTTGTACGAGTCTCCCGCAGTTTTGATTGGCTGTTGATGTGGAGGGAATTTGGTGGTATTAAAATGTCTAGTAGTAGCAGCAGTCAAGGTTTTCTTGCTAGTACCAAATACCAAAAAATTACGATCCTTTTCTCAAATTTTTTCGCAAAATTTATGAAGAAAAAAAGCGGTAACATTTATATATTTTATTCTCGCGTTTTATTCTCAGAAAATGACTGCTGTTTTCTCGTAAAATGCCGTCTTTTCCTCTCATAATATTAAAACTTTTTTCTTGCAATATTTTGCCTCTTTTTTAATTCTTTTCCTCAAAATTCACAAGAAAAAAGTTGTAATATTACGTGTTTAATTCTCATAAAATTCCATTTTTTCATTTAAAATTGTCTTTTTGTAAAATTACGACTTTTTTTCTTGATTTTTTTGTCAAAACAAGACAAAAAGTCATAATTTTTTTCTTGTAAAATTTTGACTTTATTGTCTTGTAAAATTACAACTTTTTCTCATAATTAGAATTGCAGCTTTTTTTCTCATAAAATGACATTTTTGTTGTAATGCTACAACTTTTATCTTGCAATATTACAACTTCATTTTGTAATTTTAAATCTTCTCGATTTTTTTCTCAAAATGTACAAGAAAAAAAGCTGTACTGTAATATTAGGTGGTGCCAGGAAGAGGTGTCAGCGAAGGCGTACGGTTTTGGACTCACCCGCCGGGTCTTTCATCAGCACTTCCAGTTTTTCATCCATTTCCACTTTAAAGAGACGGTTCTTGGTGTCTTTGGTCTCGTAGGCAGCGACACACCGATACGTCTGGGTGACCATTGGGCTGATTACTGTTCCCTCTCCTCCGCCTCCTCCTCTTCCTCCAGCTCCATTTTCAGACAGCAGGATTATGAGGCTGAGCAACAAACAGGTTAGTCTCCCCATCACCTTGACATCACCGAGCAAGCAACCTACCTGTTCTTGGTGAAGTATGGGTCCAGGTCTTGGTCTTGTGATGTGAAGAACTGCGTGACCTCTGCGCTCTGGGTCACCATAGGGTCACTCGTCAGCAGCTTGTTGCAATAGGTCTCTAAGGCCTTCATCCGCTGGGAAGGTAGCTGCGACCCTCTCTGTTGTAGGTTGCTTTTAGGAGACTCCCCTGGAGAGAGGAGAGGAAGTCGGTCACTTTAGGCAAATTTTTGCTGTAATTCTCGCCGTTACTTTTACTTAAAGGAAAAAATACAATATACACACATTTGCATAAAGACATTTTCCCATTTATACTGTATATTGAAAACATGCATACACATTTGTACCCATCCATCCATTTTCTATGCCGCTTATCCTCATTAGGGTCACGGGGATGCTGGAGCCTATCCCAGCAGACTTTGGGCGAGAGGCGGGGTACACCCTGGACTGGTCGCCAGTCAATCGCAGGGCACATATAGACAAACAAACATTCACACTCACATTCATACCTATGGACAATTTAGAGTCGCCAATTAACATAACATGCATGTTTTTGGAATGTGGGGGGAAACCAGAGTACCCGGAGAAAACCCACACACGCACGGGGAGAACATGCAAACTCCACACAGAGATGCCCAACGGAGATTTGAACCCAGGTCTTCCAGATCTCCTGACTGTGTGGCCAATGTGCTAACCACTCAGCCACCGTGCGGCCGCCATTTGTACCTTTTAAAGTATTTTTTTTCTTTTTAGCCAAGAATTAATCAAATAAAATTGAGATTTCTTGCACATTTTGTGCAAAAAATTTTTAAATAAATAAATAAAAATCCTACACTTCATTCAGATTATAGGCATTTTTGGGTCAACAATGGAGTGAAAAATCACATTTTATATGAATGTAAATAGATCTGTTTTGATGATCCTTGATGTGGCAAAATGTAAGAAAATTTTTTTCATGTAAGCAGGGACAATTTTATACATATTTATATAAATTAAAGACTTTTTTACCTTTTTGCAAGAATTAAGAAAAAACACATTGATATCAATTAAATTAAGGGTTTTTTGCCATTAACTTTTGCTTTTAAAGCGAAAATATAATATACAGGTTTTTTTTATTTTTTTGGCCAATGATTAAGAAAAATAAAGACCAAAAAAAAAAGAGATTTTTCAAAGTTTGCAGATTAAAAAACACAAACATATGCAATATACACACATGCAAATATACATATATATATATATTTGCTTTTTTCTAAAACGTGTTTTTTAAAAAAAACATATGATACACTTTATATAGTTTAAATGCATTTTTTGGTCAACAATTAATACATTATCAAAAATCATTTTTTAAAAATCACTTCATTGTCATGTAAATTGTAGTTTTGTTTGCAGGGACAATTTAATACACATTTATATAAATTAAATAATTTTTTTACCTTTTTGCAAGAACCAATCAAAAAAAGAATCAATTAAAGAGATTTTTGCTTTAAGAAACAACAACAAAAAAAACTACAATATACACATAGTGTATATTAAAGGCATTTTCCCATATATTTCTATTGCATACACATTTATACAAATTAAAGTCATTTTTTTATTTTTGGACAAGAATTGAGAAAACAGAAAGATAAAAGGGATTTTTGCACTAATTTCTGAAAAATATACATTTTGTGTAGATTGTATGCATTTTTGGGTCAAAAATGAAGTGAATTAAAACACATTTCATGCACATTTGTATAAATAAGTAAAAAAAAAAGGTTTACCTTTTTGCAAGAATTAAGAAAAAAAACACATAGATAGCAATGAACTTAAAGGGATTTTAGCCATTATTTTTGCTTTAAGGCAAAAATAGAATATATACATTTGTATCATGTAAAAGGCATTTTTTACATAAATATATTAAAAATATGCATACACATTTTAGGCAAGAAAAAAAATCTACTTCATATAAATTCTAGTTATGTTTGCAGGGACAGTTTTATACACATTGATACAAATTATAAAGACAATTTTTTACCCTTTTACAAGAATTAAGAACATACATTACTATTAATTAAAGCAATTTCTGCCATTATTTTTGCTTAAACATACATACAACAACTTCTACAATATACGCATTTGTGTAATTTAAATTTTCCATATATTTTCATATACAGTATATATGGAAAACTTGCATACACATGTATTCAAATTAAAGCCTTTTATAAAAGAAATATATCTTTTACAAAGTTTTTTGTGATTGAAAGGGATTTTAGCACTTTTTTTCTAAAAATTAAAAAAAAAAAAAATTATAACAATCATACACTTAATATGGGTTATAGACATTTTTTGATCAACAATGAAGACAAAAAAATCACATTTTATTTAAACATAAATAATTTTACAAGCTTTTTGTAAATTAAAAGGACTTTTGCACTTTTTTTCTAAAAATTGTAAAAAAAAACAAAAAACTTATGACTTATTTTATAGACTTATCTATAGATAGATTATATGCATTTTTTGGTCAACAGTTAAGACGAAATAAATCCCATTTGATATAAGTGAAAGGGAAATGAGGCGGACAAAGTCCCTGGGTCAGAAAGCCTTTTAATAACACTTCCAATTTTCATGCAAGGCGGTTTCATTTGACTTATTTTTTGTGTTCATCCGGTCAGGCTGGTTGTGCCAAATAAACTGGCAAACTCTATTCATGTCAAACGTGGGAGGAAAAACCTTCATACCTTTAAATTTGGGGATCATTATGTTGTAATTTGGAACGAGGAGCGAGAACTTCTTTTTCAGCCGCTTCTGTGTGGAACGAAAAGGAATTTTTAATGGGGATCCAAAAAAGAAGAGCAATGACATGTCTTTGAAAACTTACGTGAAACTTCTTAAAGTCGTCGTAAGACCTGTAGACGATCACTTCGCTCTCATCCGACCACAGGACGGATATCATGAACATCTGTAAAAAGCCACCATGCAAAATGTCAACAAATCAAGGCACCTTTCCAGGCTTGAACTCACCTTGAGTTTGGGGGTGTCCCTGTGAACGGCCCCGACGATGCGGGCCGTGAACACAAAACGCTGCCCTTTGCTGGGCATGATACTCTCCTTTCTTTTGTTTCTAATAACCAGCTTAGGAGGAGCTAATCCTTCCACAGTGCTGCTGGGACTGCCGTGCCTCGCACATAAATAGCACAGAGCGTCTGATGGGCGGGGCCACATGCCGGCCAGAGGTTGACCCCTACCGGGATTCATTCATTAAACACCTTGATGGGGCTTTTCCCCTATAGGGTGTGTCTGGACTTTTTTCATGGCACCAACTATAAATTATTATTTAAAGAGCTCCCTGGCTCACTCCTCTGTCCTTTTCCCTACATTTCTTGACAGTGGCAATCCACACCCACCAGGCAAATACGCACCATTGGTTTGGATTGCCTGTGATGATTTGTTCCATGCAGCCGGACTTTGCTGAAAAGTCACCCACTAAGCATTTCAAGTTCAAATTCTGAGCCATTTTCTTATGTTCTTGGCAGTATCCTCTACATACAAATGTAGTTTGTGGAAATACAACTCAAAATCGCCTTGCCAGAGACCCAAATGGCCGACCTTCTGTTTGCGTGGTGGTATGAGTTCTTCATGATTGACATCTCCGCTAAATTTCATGGCAATCCATGAAATCCAGGAAAAAATAGGTTGTAAAGACTTTGGAAAGACATGATTCCTTTAACGTTGAAACAACATTTAGATTTGGTTGAAAAGTGAAAGGTAAAAAGGCATACCCATAAAGTCGTCTATTTTGAAGTCTCTAAAATAATAAAAAATTTTAAGAATCTGAGATTCTGCCTGCAAGAAAAAAAGCCTGGAACTGGAACTGGAAGAGGTGGCTGGAGACTGAGCCTGCTGCCCCTGCAACCTTGACCCAGATAAACAGAAGAACATGGAATGGAATGTTTAAGGGGCAGTTTTGCAACATCCAAACGTATCACGTGTTTGCTTAGTGCGTTTATACAGAGGTGTGAAAAAGTGTTCATGGTTCCTGGTTTCTTATATTTTGAATGTTCCAGATCTAACTAATATTTTTGAGTTATACTTGGACCAAATCAGTCAGACTAGACTCCTGTTTTGGGGCCAAAGACAACCAGATACCCACCCAGCAAAAATTGGTTGAAAAGACATCATTATCATACGTTTAGAAACAACATTGAGATTTGGTTGAAATGTTAGCGGTGAAAAGGCATCCATTCCCAGGATAAAATTGTCTATCAAAAAACAAAGGGGCTTTTTTTCTGTTTTTTTCAGTGGGGCACTACTGTTGGGGACCCCTGGTCGGATCTGACACGCTTGCAAAATGTTGTGAATTTTAAATTTTTTTTAAGGTCCTCAAAAATGGGAGAAAGTCTCAGGAATGATAAAATAATAATAATAAAGATAGCAATTGCTGCCTCTAATAACGGCATGGAAGCTTTCTGACTTGTTATGTAACATAAATCACATTTTCCAAAAACAAAATGTCATATTATGCTGTCATAATTTAACAAGAAAAAAGTTGTAATTTTTGGAGAATAAAAGTCGTAATTTTATGAAACAAAAAAGTCTTAATTTTACGAGAAAAAAAGTTTAAAAAATTTTACTGCGCAAAATAGTCAAGGTTTTACCAGAATAAAAGTTGCAATATTATGAGGAAAAAAGTCAAAATTTTACAAGACAATAAGTTGTGGTTTTACAAGAAAAAAAGTCACAGTTTCAACGAAAAAGTCGTAATTTTAGAATAATAAAAATGTAAAATTATGAGGGGAAAAAAAGTCTAAATTTTCCTCACACAAAGTTGTGATTTTACTAGAAAAAACATTGTAATTTAACTGAAAAAAAAAAAGTAATTTTTCAAGACAAAAAAGTTGTAATTTTACAAGCATAAAAGTTGTAACATTCTGAGGGCTAAACTCGTAATTTTATGAGAATAAAACTCGGAAAATTATCTTCGACCAAGTCTTGTCTTTATAGGCAATGCCTTTTACGACCGAGTAGTAAAATACTCTTTTGAGAATAAAGTCGTTCATGACACGTATGACACAATGACGTGTAATATTAACATTTTTTTCAAAGTTTTATTCTTGTGATAATACAACTTTTAAGACTTTTTTTTCTCATAAAATTGTGACTTTTCATCTTATGACAGAGTATTAGAGCGAAATAAAAATTTGTAAGAATCGGAGATTCTGCCTGCAAGAAAAAAAGTCGTAAATTTACGAGAAAGAAAGTCAGAATGTTATAGAATATTATGACAATAAAATTCGTAAATTGATCGGAATAAAATTGTAATATTACATGTCATTTTGTCATACGTGTCAGAGCATATAGCATAGTTCTTCAGGAAGGAAGGCAACTTTCCTCTTGCTTCAGGCAAGCTTTTATTTATAACGGGCAGCAAAACAGAGCAGTTGGGCACAAACAGATTATCTTGGGTTACCATCATCTCACCCGTACCCTCATGTTCCCAGACCCTCCATATAAGGCCCCCACTTTTCATTTCATAGCCCCACGTTCCATTACGGTGGAACTGGTCGAGGGGGCTGGAGACCTACTGAGCCTGCTACCCCTGTGACCTGGACCCAGCTAAAAGGAAGAACATGGAATGGAATGTTTAAGGGGCAGATCGGCCACATCCAAACGTATCACTTTAACAGACCAACCATCTGAATGAGGTGTTTGCTTAGTGCGTGTACACAGAGGTGTGAAAAAGTGTTCCTGGTTCCTGGTTTCTTATACTTTGAATGTGCCAGAGCATCAAACAAATATTAGTCAATGACAACACAACTGAACACAAATGCCCTTGTGAAATGAAACTTTTTTTTATCATTAAGAGAGAAAAAAATTCAACGATACATGTTCCTGTGTGAAAAAGTGATTTTAACCTAAACCTAATAACTGTTGTGGGGTCTTTTATGACCTCTTAGATGAGTCGTCGTAGTTTTAGCTGGGAAGGTTCACCACTGTTCCATGTTTTGGCCATTTGTGGATAATGGCTCTCGCGGTGGTTAGCTGGAGTCCCAAAGCTTTTGGCATGGCTTTATAACCTTTCGTGTTTTCACTGACTAAAATTTACATTTGTAAATTTAAAAAATGTAAGTGTGACAAACATGCAAAAACAAAATTTTCAGTAGGGGGACAAACACTTTTTCACAGCACGGTATGTCTATGGTAGTTTCCGTGTGAGTATTTTTTTTTTGCGCACACTGTGACGTCCGACTCGAGTAATCAATTCAGTTGAGTGAGTGACTCCTACCAACTTGAGTCAACGCCAAAATTTGGAACGCCTTTGGATTAATTTCAGAAGGTGCAAAACTTGACCAGCCAGACCAACAGTGGCGAGTATGGTAACTTTTCTGCTTTGTATTACTCCATGATTAGTTTGAAATGTTGCGTCTGGAGTGTTAAAAACACTATGTGTGGGACGTGCTAATACAATAATACATGTTCCAAAATCAAATTTAGGTGGTATAAAATTATTTTTATAAAATGTGCGCCATTTGGCACCGATCCAAAGTCAATGGTAAATATTGCAAAAACCCAAGTCTTCCAGTCAGCTGTTTTGTTTCTATAATTACATGAAGGATTCCTGGAGTTCCCACTCTGTTATTGGATTTATGCACGTGCAGTCACTTCACACTTGTCATCTGGCAGCAATATTTCTTATCAGCGACTCATGTGTGTGTGTGTGTGTGTGTAGCAGGTGTCTCTTCAAAGACAATGTGACAGCATCCAACTCAGAGTGGCTTATCTCAACCACTCATCGGACAAGAGTGTGGGGTTCTTCAATGAAGTCATGCCAGGACTTCTTCTTCTTTTGCACACACACACACACACACACAGGACCAGCATCTTTCACACAGCATTGTGGTGGAAAAAAGGTCAGGACTGTCTGTCCAACTTTGTTTGTGTCCTGTGTGGATGTCAGCGCCCGAGTTTAAAGCCACGTGAGGTTTCCCCGCATTGCGCAATGGGGGATTTTTTTTAGTACATGGGCATACAAGTACCACAAGTAAAGGAACCAATTATTTTGCTGTGATTTAACATTAAAGCGGAGGAAATGTGTGACTCAGTAAAGAAAAGAACACAAATACACTATTACAGTACTATTAAAATGAAACTATGGGCCCCGCGGTAGCCTGGTGGTTAGCACATCCTCCTTACCGTCTGGTTTTTTGGGAGGTGCTATCTGGCTTCCTGCCTCCCCAAAACATGCATGTTAGGCCAAATTGAGACTCTAAATCATGCTTGGGTGAACGGAGTGCGTATTCTTGTTTGCTTAAGTGTGCATTGCAATAGACTGGAGACCAGCTCAGGGTCCTGTGATCCACATGAGTACAAGCAGTATAGAAAATGGATGGGTATTTAAATTTAATACTTGTATTTATTTATATCATTAACCATGTGTTATTAATTATGTATGTATTTATACATATAGGCTTAGTTTAACATCAAACATCAAATAATAACCACACTGCATACATATGAGCGGATTTCAGTTTGTACAATATCCTCCAAATCCATGCTGAATTCATGAAAAACATGATGGAATTTAGGGATGCTCCGGCGGATCGGCGGATTTGTCAGGCTCCGCAGGACAGGTATTATCGCTTCCTGTCCTGTTCCCCAGGGGGATGAGGCGCAGCTGTTCCCAATGGCAATCAGTTGGGTTTATAAGCCCAGCGCCATCACAGGGACACTGCTGGTTTATCGCTTTAGTCACCTCAGTTTTCCTGGCCCAAGCTGTCACCTAGATCCTTCCTTGTGGCTACTGCCAAGAGCACCGTGTGGTTTTCCTCTGTCGTTTTTTGCTGTGTCTTCATTAAAATACTTTTTATTTTGCACACAACTCTTCTTGTCTCTGCATCCCAGGGGGTCTACCACTCGACAGAGTTCCGTAAAAAACGTGATCGTCTTTTGCCAATAAACGCCTTACAAAGCCGATCACAAAAGAGGAGCTTGTTTTTGTCCCACGGGAAAGTGGATATTGGCTCTATGGAATACATGCTAACTTTTTCAAGTGTCAGTGAACAACTTTATCCTACCGAACACAAGATGTCTGGTCGGTCCGTCGTTGCCTTCATTTAGCCCAGAAAAAGACATTTAGAGACGGAAGAGGATTATGATTATAAGTAAATCAATTCCTCACACAATAAATGACCAGCCTAAAACCTCGCTTCATCCTCGTAGACACCGCTGTGTACACGCACGAAGCAAGCACCTTATTGGTTTGGATGTGACAGATCTGCCCCGTAAACATTCACTGCAAACTTTTTTGCGAATCTTTCGACCGGGATTACCCGCAAGGCGTCGTTGTACTTGATGATTTATCCTAGTTTCACAAACACGTCTTTGTCCGGCCCTGCTGGAGCCGTGCAGGTGCAATCAGCTCGACATGTGCATATGAATGTCACAATGCCCGGTTTTACAAAAATGCCCGTACTGCAAAACGTGAGAAATTCCAGGTGACATGCATAAGGGCATGATAAATACCTTGTTTTATCACTCAGTGGCATTAGCCCGTGGCTCAACCGTGACAGCAAACAAGGAAGCAGGAGAAGGAAGCAGCCTTGTCACATTTCTTGTAATCGGAAAGGTTATACTGCCTGTTTAGTCCTATACTAACACTGCATTTCTGTCATGGAGTCAAAGAAATCAGCAAAACACACTGACTTTATTGTAAGAGACTTGCAGCACAAGTCACAACATGTAAAGGAAAGGAAAACAAATACAATTTAAGTCTACTGATTTACCTGGCTGAGTTAATAAATACATGTAGCACACAGCTACAGTGGTGTGAAAAACTGTTTGCCCCCTTCCTGACTTTTTATTCTTTTGCAAACACATTTTAATATTAGTCAAAGACAACACAAGTAAACACAAAATGCAGTTTTTAAATGAATGTTTTTATTATTTAGGGAGACAAAAATCCAAACCTGCATAGCCCTGTGTGAAAAAGTAATTGCCCCTGCACCTAATAACTGGTTGGGTCACCCTTAGCAGCAATAACTGCAATCAAACGTTTGCCATAACTTGCAACAAGTCTTTCACACGCTCTGGAGGAATTTTGGCCCACTCATCTTTGCAGAATATTTGTAATTCAGCTTTATTTGAGGGTTTTCTAGCATGAACCGCCTTCTTAAGGTCATGCAACAGCATCTCAACGGGATTCAGGTCAGGACTTTGACTAGGCCACTCCAAAGTCTTCATTTTGTTTTTCTTCAGCCATTCAGAGGTGGATTTGCTGGTGTGTTTTGGGTCATTGTCCTGCTGCAGCACCCAAGATGGCTTTAGCTTGAGTTGACCAA